>JAGXCT010034608.1:76942-132637 GCA_022495035.1 Philopotamus ludificatus
CAGGGTTATGTTGACTGTAATATAAAAAATGTAATGAGATGCTGACCATCAATTTTATTGGTATGGTAGGTAGTTGTGTTTCATTTCTGATAAATTCTTGGTGGCCACCCCCCCCCGGTAGAGGTTGGGAGGTGATAAATAGATATTCTGAATGTAATGAGATGTTGACCATCAATTTTAATGGTATGGTATCCTTATCTATATGTATTCTAAATTTCATAAGTCTAGCTCAAATGTAAAAGAAGTTACATATTTTTGGCAGTTGAAATTCATGAACCCCTGTTTATGTTTATTTTAACATTTAAAAAAGCATAATAAGAAACGAAAAGAAAATAAAACACGTACTACCATATGAAAAAAAATCGCAAAAGCACAAGAAAAGCAAATAAAGAAAAATCAGAGGAGATATAAAAATTACATAAAGCTAACATTGACGAACCATACACGATTCAATTGTTTTAAAATGGAAAACAAGGGGTCTGAGTTAAATTATTTTTATTATTTACTTCTCCTTTTTTTATTGTGAAGTAAAACTTTTTTAGGTAGGGGAATTCTATGGAAGGAGTGGGAGTATTTGGGGCCATAGTTCGCGAGGGAGGATATAGAGGGGTTTATATTTTTAAATTTATGAAGATTGTCGTAGAAAGTAGTGACATATTTTTTAATAAGGTCATTAAGAGGGAGGGTTTTTAGGTCTTTGCGCATGTCTGTGTTGCGAATAATTCAAGATGTCTTTGTGATTGTGCGTAGTGTGATATTTATTTTCCTCTGAATTTTGCTTATTTGTCTAGGATGCGTCGAGTCCCAGATCTGGGAGGGGTATACGATTTGAGGATGGATGGTGGCAGTATAAATAAGTTTTTTTAATTTCAAAGAGAGGACACTGTTTCTGTCTATAAGAGGACGAAGGAGCGCGTTATTTGTATTTTTGTTTAATAACTGATCCCATGAGAACTTTTTATCGAAAGTGACCCCAAGGTACTCCGTTTCGGAACTCCACGGGATAGGGGTTTAAACACGTTTAATATTAATATTGGTGGGATTTGATATATATTTTTTAAAGAGAAAAAAAATGCCTGTGTCTTTAAAGGGTTGATTTGAATTAAACATTAGACACACCACATTTGAAAGTTGTTCAAGTAATTTTGCAATGTTTTATTTATCAGGCTTTTACTGCGGCTGATTACGGCAGTGTCATCGGCGTATAGCGCCAAGAGCGTATTTTTTTTATTTTTTTGGAATTGGAATATCGCCCGTGTAGATCGATATCAAAAGTGGAGAGAGATTTGATCCTTCGGGGATCAGCCGTAATAGGACGAATGGAGGAGAAGTTAGACACTCATTTTACTTTGAATATGATGAAGAGGATAACCATCCGAGATGAGTTTAAAAAATATTCCATCGCGTCAGACCTTATGAAAGGCATGAGTGTTATCTAAAAAAATGCACCGGAAGTATGTTTAAAATAAAGACATTCTCGTCATCACTAATCACTGTTAAACTAAGACTATTTAGTAATTAGTTTTAAAACATTTAATAAATAAGTAAATGACTTAAAATTGGTTAAAAGAAAATTGCAAGAGACAAAAGAAAAATTGCAAAAAAAATAATCGGCTTCCATAATTTATAGTGAGGTCCAAACTATAAACAAAACAATTTTTCAGCAAGAACTACGTCAAGGAAAATCCTTGACGTGGGATTTAAAACAAAATCTTCAGTTAAAATTTTTTTAATAAAAAATTAAGACTGTTTGCGCGAATTAGGCAAAAAGTCAACAAATTTAAATTGCTCGTGACTAAAAAGAGTATTTTTCGATGAAAGGAAATTCATTTAGTTAGGTGGGAAATGTATAGTCAGTCTAAAAGTAAGCTAACGTGAAAAGTAAATATATGAAATTAGTTCAATAATATTAATTCAGATTACAATGAATGCCAAAAATATGTTTTATCAATATTATTAAAATATCACTCACAAGATTTAACTTCTCAGGACGACTCAGCATTCTAGAGCTTCCATTTTGTTCACGATCGAAGTTCTCATTCAAGAGATTTTCGACTTCAGATATATTTCGAAAACGTTTTTCTCTTAGCGTGTGTTCCATGGAACTGATTAGAAAGTAATCATATTTTTTTGTTAACTAGATTCATTTAATATCCATAATAATAACAAGAATTATCTCCATTGTTTTCTTATATTAGGTTGAGTCATAAATAACTTCCAATTCAGGTAACTGACTGTTTCTATTGTTTGGATTTACTCGCAGTAAGATAATGGGATTTTTTAAAACCTGATAACCAATCGGAAAATTAGAAATTGGTTTGTGAAATTTTGTTTCGGAGACGAGTCTTTAAAAAATGAACAAAGGGGGAGTCGCCCTTCCGACTTCGATGACGATATTTTAAATGCGCTATTAAAATAAAATCGACGATAAACGACAAGGAAATTGACAGAGAGATTTAATACGCCACAATCTACAGTTTATCGTCACCTGGAAAGTTTGGGGAAGGTCAGCAAGTTAAGTATATAGGTACCACATAATCTCAGTGACCAATGTCTATTGCCCCAAGTCTCCTCTCACTGCATAAAATCGAGTCTTTTTTGGACAGGACAATAACAGGCGATCAAAACGGATCACCTATGAAAATATTGTCCGCAAAAGACAATGGTTGGATAAGGATCAACCATCCCTACCGGACTCTAAATTCAATATTCATGACAAGAAAACTTTGTGTGTATGGTGCAATCATCGAGGAATAATCCACGAGCTGAAGAAGCGCAACAATTACTGCCGATATATACGTTCAGCAGCTGCAAAGAGTTCATGAAAAATACTAGAAAGGCATTATTCTGTTACACGATAACGCCAAATCACACACGGGAAAAGTGACTCAAGAAAAAATTCTGGAGCTCTGTTTTGCTACATTCATCCTACTCAGAATTTGCTCTTACGGACTACCACATTTTCTATTCCTTACAGAATTTTTTTAATGGAAAAACTTTCATTAATGATGAGCGAGTTAATCAGTCGATACTTTATTTCAGTCCAAACTCGCCAAATTTTATGAGGAGGGGATCGATACGTTGCCAATAAGATGGGAGAAGGATATATTGAACAGTGGTGAACACATATTTAAATATTTTTTTTAAAGCAAAATATGTACATAATAAGTTATTTATGACTCAACCTAATATATACATCGTGTAAATTCAAAACTTGTAATGAAAATAATCCCCCGCAATCTCCAAAAATAAATATACCCGATATTTATTTTTATTCATCCAGATATAATATTATTTTTTTGAATAACGAAGGTCGATCAAATGCGGAACAGGATGGGACTGATGGACATATCAGAGCAGTTGTCCACAATTTGGGACATGTTGAGTATATGGCCGAAATGATGGTCTATTAAGGGCTCGTTTATGACTCCGCAGCTGGGTCATAAAAATATATTCATGACCAAAATTTATATCCGACGCTTTATTCAAGTGTATGTCATATAAACATTATATTATATATTAATAATTCGAGGCTGTGAAATGGATATTGCTAATTTCATATAACTCCAAAGACGTTTCATCATAAAAATGTATGCAAAAGCTATAAATAAAATCATGAAAATGCGGCTGAAAGTGTTATCGATGGTAATGGCAGAACAAATTAATACAATTAAAATTAAATAAATACATATATATTATTAAATATTTGTAATTAAAAAAAATTCAATACCTTCAGTTGAAATCATTAATTGATCAAATGGATAAAATACTCTGTAGAGAAAATTAAGCTCGTTTTTAAGGCCATTAAGCGTTAATTAAAATAATAATAAATAACAATTAATTTATAATCACTATGGATATTATATTTATTAAATAATTGTATTAACATTATTATTAGTGTAAAATTTTATGCATAATATAACATCGAGATCAATAATATTTTGCGACTACAATCCAGCGTTCTTTCAGGTTGCATAGGATGCATATTGAGAACACAGAGTATGTCTACTAGACTATGAAGCTTCTTTCAGAATCTGAAAGCTCCACTAATAGAGCTTTTACATCACTTTTGAGCGGCAGTCGATACGGGTCTCCCCGAGTCTATCCCGTTGTCGCTTTTCCGCCATGAAAACGTATCAAATTCACTTAAAATTTTAATAAGTTATGCAAGATTTTTCATAGCTCTAAGTGGTGTTCGTATTGCGAACTAGACGTTTCAGCTCTAGACACGTAACGCCATAAAATAGTTTCATTAAGAAAGCTCGGCCTATTTTGTACGTGATGGAATGATATTTCATCGATAACCATAAAATCTTGTCAATACGTTTCTGTGAGAAAAAATATAATTTTCCGTGTGTAACGTGCGGAAAATGCATATCTTATGAATGCATATGTAGGCTATGGTCGCAAAGGCCGCTTCAGATTAGCTAGGCGAAAATTCCTTTTGTGCCTGAAGCCTGTTAATATTTTCGGCGGACAATAATCTGTACATTACAATCCCGGCAGGAATAAGGTTGTGCTATATTTGGATTTAGCGCCTATGACAGTTCCTCTGTGCCGCAGAGGGAATTGGCAATGCTTCAATTAAATTAAAATTAATATATAAGTTTAACACTCGACATTGGACATTATTTCGCGTGGATTTAAATTTAACGTGCATGAAATCGTTGTACATAAATTTGTTAAAATAGCAAGCGAATAAATATTTGACACTTTATTTTTATCATTTTCCGCTTTCCATCATTTACATTTTTATGTAAAATATTCGGTCACGCATTTTTCATTTGTTTTTGGAATCAATTTATTAAACACAAGCTACACTGATATATTTCAATGGAATTTTCATTCGTTCTTCTATAGAATTTTTCACATGCATATATAAAAGTCCTTTGACGAGTTTTTTAATATAATATTTACCCAATTAATATTCTTCAATTTTAATTCCTACGTCATTAATTCTTTTAATTACTAAAACTCATTTTTACAAAAATTCAGCACAATTTTTGAAATATTAATACATAAAATAGTTCCCTGTCCCTTGGACTTAAACTATTCATTTACACCGCAGTTATTAGAGCTCAGATCCTTTATGTATCCCAAATCTGGGGCTCGGCTGCCCTCACTTTACTCAAAAAAATACAGACAAAGATTAACACTACACTCAGAATTATTACAAACGCACCATTATTTTTCTTAACTAATCTTTATAAATTTACATCCATTAACCCATCCATTTCCTCTCTAGCTAATTACAATCCAATTTATTACTTCCTTCATTACAAAATTCCCCTACATAAGACTGTACTTATAATAAATACTGCTATTAAATAAAAATAATCTTTATAATTCAGACACATACCTCAATTTTTATTCATTTATATACTTGTTTTATGCATATAATATGTAATTATTTTTTTACTATTCAGAATTTATGTAATTTTATCACTTTACCTCTTTCATTTCACTTTGTCTATCTAATTATACCTTTGCATATAGTTCTATATACAGTTTGTCCATTCTATTCTAACAAAAAAAAACTTACAAGTATGTGGAAACAAAAAAAAGAGTATACAATCCATACAATTAATTTTTAGCTTATTATCTTGAGGAAATATTAAAAAATTAAAGGAAAGATCACACTCCCTTATTATCTTCCTGTCATACTTTTGAATGTGTTTTTACTCTGTATTTTATCATCACAACTACTTTTTTAGTACGATTTTTTGTTATTTATTAAAAAAAACGACAGAAAAAATGTTTTAAATTATATAAAAAAATATCTGAGAGTCGAGAGAACAGAGTCCGAAGCCCTGACCAGGAATTATATGTATATATATATTGTCTAAAAGTTAAAATACGGTATAAATAGAATAGATTTTTCTAATTTTCCAAGTAATCATAATATATATTAAATATTTTTTTGCAAGTTGTAATAATTTTATAATCATTCAATAATCAGTTTTCTTATATTTTAGACAAATTAACATTGATAATATATTAGTTCTATATAATTTTAGCAAAAAAAAATAATAAAAGTACATAGAATGTTCAATAGGTTATATTTCATATTTATGATAACTCTCAAGTATTTTATAATTTAAAAAAATAATATTTAGAAATTAGTTGAATAGAGAGTTTTTCAATTCTGTGGTCCGTATAAATTTAATTGTTATAATTGGATAACATGACGTAGATTGACATCGATAGTTTACTTTAGAAAAATAATAAAAATATGGAAAATTAGTTTTAGCCAAAAACAATATTGCTATGATGTTACATCCTCCATATTCCACAAAAATGATCCTCTTATTTCAATCCCAAATCATTCCAAATTTCCCAAATTATATTTAGCTCCTTCACGATTGGATTATTTATTTCAGAGCTAATTTTTTTACCGAAAGATAATTCAGCCTATAACTTATGTAGAATAATTCTGTGGCGGCTCATGGATAAAATATTTGGAGATGCTCTGGAAGATTCAAATTAAAAAAGTGTATTTAAAAAGTGATTCAGTATAGAGGTGCTGGACTGCTCTGAGTAGCAGTGCAACACTGCGCTTAGCGATGAGATCCCCCCACCCTGTTACCGCCCCGCATCCATCAAATATACGACGCTGGTAGCGTTGACGATCAGACTCTTAAATATAAATTTATTTTATATTTTAATATACATAATATAGACGAGTGTTGTCTCGTGTCGGTATTAGACTGACTGGGGACCTGACCCGTATTCGAAGAGCCAAGATAACCTAGAGGACGACCGTCACAGTCCTGGCATCAAGGTTGAGACGGACGTGTCTCTATTGGATATCAAGTAGTGTTCTCCAGGTAGCAAAGACTAACCTCAGAGTTAGAAGGCCACTTAAATAAATAAAAAATAAATCTGAAAACTGAAATATCTTAAGGAAAATATAACTTTAAGAGTATGTGCTATTAAATGATAATGAAATAATTAAATAAATTTTAAGGATAATATTGTTTTCGAAATGAAAGGGTTAAGAGATTATATTATTCCATAAAATTCCGAGTACTTCCCTTTATATAAAAATAATAGCAATATCGGGAAGGGACGTTTTGCGTAATTGCTCGCCGGCTCGGGTGCAGGGCGCGTCGACGCCCAACCCGACGTCGTCCTTAATTCGTGAAGCGATTTGCCATTCCACGAGGAGTTCATTCAATTTTTCCAGTTATTTATATAAAAAAAATGAAGAAAATATGAAAAAAGGATTCCGGCGGCAACAGCCCTCGGCCATAAATCACGGCGCTGGTTTTTCAGGGCCGGGCAGACGAGAGTTTCCATCTGAAATAATTCATGTTTCCTGGCCGACGCTGGCTGCCGATTCAATAACGTTCAGCATTTTTGAACAGCATGATTAATACGCGTCTCGGCAATGAATATATCAAATGAATCCGGGAATACGATGCGAGTGAAACCTGGAACACTGGACCGAAGAGTTATTTACAGGGCTCCGTGGAAAATTGGCTTCTCTTCAAGATGAAAATCGCCATCGCATACGAATCATCAACGGTAAAATATGAATATATTAAGACTAAACTAAAAATTACACTTAAACGTGACCTAATTAATTTTCGTTAAAATATCTCGGGGGTGAATCTCAGCGTCACGTAAAATTTTAAGAAAACCGCTAATTTTTTTTGCGCGGCAATATGTCTTCGTGCTGAGATAGTTAGTGCAGTTCTGGCTGCACACGAAATCTTAATCTCGCGTAATGAGATGCCTCTCGTCTTGTTCGTCCACGTGAACACGAGCTCAAGTATTCAGCTTTTAATTTCCACCGGGTTCCAGTTCATAATTCCCCCTTGTTCTTACCGAGTCGACAATTTCGAATTCTCATCTCCCACGGACCCGGAACTCGGGCCAATTGGGATCTAAGGCAAGACGAGGACGGGGCAGGGGGAGGGTATAGAGGCTGGAGGTCAGGCAAAATGTATGTAAATGCGATATTTTTAACGGCGCGATCATTTATATAAATTTGACTTTTAAATTCGAGTTTGAAACGGAATTATTGTTGAATTATTAAAAATATTTCAATCCCAGGCGAATATAAATAAATCAGGTTACAATATAAAAAAAAAACGTATTAAATTATCTTTTTGCGCGTATTTATTTTACGCATTTCGTATTACGCGATATGTTATTTACTTATGGCGAAAAAATCTCGTATGGCACCTTCTGCGGGGTAATCATACCCCCATTACCCTGATAATATACAGTTGTTGAAAATTACATTTTCCCCTTTTTTTTTATCAACATAAAAATACGTACAAGAGATGCGTAGATATTGTGCCATATTGTCTGAAAGCCATAGGATTTTTTTTATATTAGTTTGTATATGGGGAAATGCCGAAATCGATAGGTAGAAAATAAAAGGTGAAATTTTATTCGAATTTCGATACCAGGAAAAAATATATAAATATAATCAAAGTATGTCATATGTATATATTTGGAGGTTTAAAAATAAATCTCGTATTTTAATCTACATCTTTTCGAACTGAAGAAGAACCCATGTGACGTAAACTGTTTTTTTTTTTATCATAGCTGGATCGTTTAAAAATCATAATAAATTAATTTTGTTTCAAAAATTTTAAACGGGCAATTAGATTTAAAATCCAATAATACTACTTTATTTTCAAGAAAACATTTTTTTTAATTGAAATACTCAATTAAATATTTAATTCTAGTCATATTTTGTTTCATCTGATTATTAACTTTTAAGTTTTGAGTACAAGCTAAGAGACCAAGAGTTAAAAACTACTTAAAATAATAAAACAATTGCAGTAGAGTAAAATAGTAGTAAAATGTAAATTATATCGAAAACAAGCTAAATCAATTTTATTAATAATAAAAGTTTTAACTACAACATATCCAGTAGATTAACGCAAAAAATATTCTTATCACACCACATAGATTTTAAATAAATTTAACATAAATATAATTCATGTTATTCCAAAAAAAATAGTTTCAAACATCCATAATTTTTTTTAACTTCATTTGAATAATTTATCCTTGTGTCGAAGATAATTCTCAATGTTCATCTTAGGAATAAAAAAACTATATAAGTACTTGGATAGGTTAACCCATCCGTCATGGCGGCTCAAAAACAACAGCGTCATCCGAAGGGGGTATCTCGGATAACCAAAGCATTTCAAGTTAACATTATTATTATTATAAATGGATTATTCTAAGAATAAAAATATGATATGCTTCATAATTTAGTCGATATTTTGGATTTTTTTTAACTAATTAATATGACGCGTAAAAGTCAACGCTCTCGGCGATGTCTCGCCATAGAATGAGGTCTCGCAGCACGTGTCACTCGCACGTTTCACTTGCACTCGGCACAATGTACCGGAAAAACAAAACAAGTCGCAACAGCAGCGAATATTGTTGTTTTTATTTATATTTTGCAATTACAGACAATAAAAGATAATGATTATATATAACAATTATTCTTTAAAGTTTTTTAGATAAATACAAACAGGTTGTGAGATGTACGATTTATATTAAAAGAGTTATTCGAGATACATCTAAAAGGCTCGGCTGAGTTAATCAATTTATTATGAATATATTTTATGTTATTCTAAAAAATCATTTCCATCATTTTCTATAACTCAAAACAAAAAGTATTTTTTTAACTTCATCCTTGTTAAGACTAGAGGCGATTTTCAAAACTGCACAGCTTATAGAAATTTTCGCACATGAGTATATGGTTCTCAAAAATTATTAAATGCCCATCAATAGTTAATAGTAATTAAATAATCTATCATAAATAAGTTAAAAGATTATTAAATAAATTAAGTTAGTCTACTAGTCGTATAGGTTATCCTTCTGGCGAACACAATGATGAGGATTAGGCCTTTGCCCCTAAGCTACCAAGCTATGCATATTAAAAATAAATAAAATAGCAGAGTAAAGTGCAATGTGTTCCATTATTAATGGGCGCAATGTATTTTATCATATTTTTAAATCCCAAATGCTCATTCGTATGCAATATAGATTTATATTGTTTTGCATTTTAAATTCTACTGCAATTTTTACTACTTTCGATTGATAAAAATAACATGAAGGTTATATTAATAATAAAGATTTCATTGACAGTGCTAAAAGTTTTTCAAAATATGTTATTGGAAAAATATACACAATATTCAAGAAAACATACTATTTCTTTACTTGCGAAGCAATTACTATATACCTTGGCTGCCTCTGCTCATTTCCACACTTTGCTCTTTCGCCGCGGAAAAAAAGAAAAGCGAATTTTCGTGCGCGTCGGCGTCGGCGTCCCGCTCTGCTGCGCGACGCCCGCCTCCCTCTCGCTCCCGCGATTCTTTCCCGCCAATATATCATTTTTAAAATAAGCCGTATCATGAGCAGGAGCGTGGCTAATAAATCCATATGTAATAGATTCGCGCCGGTGGCTTTCGCTTTTCCTGCACCTCGCTCATATTTCACCGGCGACTTTTGCAGAGCCCGCACCACCGACATAAAGTTGTATCAACTCGTCACGACAATGCCTCACTTTTCTTCTTTTCTCACTGCTATGAATTTTTTTATTCGAGATGGATCCGAGAGATTTACGTAATAAACGACTTTTTCTGTATAATTTAATTATCAAGATTCGTTCTATTCTTAGAAACGAGACATTACTTAATTAACATAACACATCTAAGGTCTGTAATATTTTACTGAAGCTGTAAAGATTATAATGTCATATGGTATCTGCAAAAAGGTAATATATTCTAAAATAATTTAAACATATTTAAATAAATGCGCAACGTTTTTAAATGTCAGGAATAAATATTAGAAAGTTCAGCAATATGCCGGTCAACAGTCCATTAATTCGAGATACGGCCCTGCATATTGCATCTCGATTTAATAACCAAGATTTTACTGCATCAAATCGTTTCAAAAGGCACTCTGTAGTGTATAGATCGGTTTGCAGGGAACCTCGAAGTGCTGATTTGGACATCGCTGAAGATAAGAGGCAGATGGATGCTCCTACTCTAATTGCAGACTATGCTTCGAGTGATTTTTTTATGCTAATGAAACAGGATTGTTTTTTTAATGTTTTTCCCTCGTAGACATTCGCCTTTTAGGGTAAACTTGTCATAGAGGGAAATTAAGTAAAAGCAGGCTAACTCTTCTTTTGATTATTCAGATGATAATGAGAAGTTTCCCCCGTTAGTAATTATAAAAGCATAAAAACCTCGGTGTTTTAAAAATGACAAAAAATGTTAGAAAAACACCTTTTAAGCTTAGATGCATTGATGGGAGCTATAAATAAAAATATATTTTGAAAGCCGGAATCTACGTTTTTCCTCAAATTACGTTTTTTATCGGTCCATTCAAAAGCGTAAAAACGCGGTTTCACAGTACACACTTGTAGGCTGAGAAGAAATTTAATAAAATTCATAATAACATTGAGAATATTTACAATTATCTATCGTATAATAATAATTTGCCGTGTGTTTATTTATATAATATTAATATAATTAAATATTAACCATTTTTTGCAATAATATATATTTTTTTTAATTTTATTAAATAGTTGAAGAAACTTTGACGCAACGAAGACGTGGGGAGGAGTTAATAATATCCTCAGAAATTGCCTTATTTTCATCATCATCATCAATTGCCAGCCACAAGGCTCTCACTCGCTGAGGGCATGGGCCTTACCAAACTCTCGCTGGTAGTCGAGGTCAAAGGAACCTGAGTCTTACACGTGACGTGAGGGCTCCCCTTTCGTGTCCATACCCGAGCCGTTTTGATATGTGGTTTTTTGTAAAGAGTTTCCCTCCCTTGGCCATTGCTGGCATTGGACGTACATCTTCTACCATGTTGGTATCGGATTTTACCCTCTCGACTGTGTCCAGGCAAGTAGGAGGGGGTCGATCTCGGTATCTGTTTGTTCTCTTCAAGGAGTCACGAGCGACAAGTAGCGATCGACCACACACAATAATACCTATATAGATACAGGCATACATATGCACATCTGCCCAAAACGAGTCTCGAGTAGCCGGTCGCAAGTGATTATTAGCCCTGTCGCGCAATAGCAATTCTTTCATCATGGGAAAGACCTCCACAGAGAGGCTCCCCTAGAAAGAAGGAAGAGGAGCGAAAGTATCGAGACTAGACTAATTATTGGTCAACAGATTAGGGGTTTTCCTTCCCAGGGTATATTGGCTCTGTGGTGAGAAATCCGTTAGAGACCAGATTTAAAATAGTTGGAGAAACTTTGACGCAACGAAGACGTGGGGAGGAGTCAATAATATCCTCAGAAATTGCCTTATTTATACGTTGACATATAGGCTGAAATAATTTAAATATTTTATATAATTGTCATAACGATCAATACGAATAAATTTAGGGGAAGTTCACTATAGAATCAGCGATTCTCCTACATGAAGCATCTCAAAATGATCACTGAACATCAATACGTCATTTTTATTTCACAGTTTCGGAATTATCGTAACATTATAAACGAGGAGTTGATAAATAAACAATAATGATTTTATTGAACAGTTGGAGAAACTCTGATGCAAAGTAGGCGTTGGAAGGAGTCAATAATATTATCAGAAAGTGGATAATTTTTAAGTTGACAAATAGCGTGAAATAAATCCAATACTTTCTAGTTTTAATTAAATTAAGCACATGTTTACTGTAAAATAAGTGATTCTTCATCTAGCTTTGTAATTTAAATTAAGTTTTTGAGAATAGTATTAGAGTTTCGTCCTGGTTAATTTAATTTTAACCCCTAATATTATCAAAACTGTCCGGAGAATATTACCAAGGAACATAAAGAAAAACATATTTTAAATATCACATTTAGCTGTGCCGATAGGGTCTATTGTAAACCCCAAGTTTTCTAATCCTACACGTTTAAAACTTCTTATATTTGTCTAAAAAGGAATCTGCGATCGCGGAAAAAAATAAAAACAACAATATTCGTTTCTGTCGATACGGGCGTGATGTTTTTTCTCTCTCGCATCCGGTACGATGTGCAAGTGCAAGTGAAACGTACGAGTGACACGTGCTGTGAGAGCTCATCAATATCTTGACTTGGAATACTTCTCAGAGAGACCCCTTTCGATTCAGATGAACCATAAGACTTATACTATATTTTCCATTGTTTTATTGTGTTGCAACACTTGACCTTGACGTATTTTAACATTGATGATTATGATGCCTTACAAACCTCAGTGACTTCTTTTTGTTTTAACAGATGAAAATAACATAAATGCACGATATTTTGCAAACTTTGACGTTTGAGTAAATAATCATCGAAATAGCTAAACGCATAACGAAAAAAAAACGCATAATTAAGGGACTTTTAAAAGAATTCCACGTAGTTTTTAAACCTTCGTATCTTAAATAATCAAATGATTCATTCGTAAATCTCTCTATTTCTTAGAATGATTTGGAGTACCTTTATACACAATTAATCAGTGGCGTTCATACGTGAAATATTGGGGATGCTACAGAAGATTAAAAAAATAATTAAGTACGAAGAGACCCCCGCGCCCCGCTGCCGCTCCGCATCCATAATATACACCCTCTACATCGCGCGCCGTAACACTAAATATAAATTAATTTATCATCACCATTTTTTAAACAAATTGTTTGGGGGTGCTGCAGCTCCGCAGCGTATATAAACGAGCTGCCCTTGCTGTTAGGTGATAAAAACAATGTTAAATTCAATAACTATTACTCTTTCTGTATATAATTGAGAGTGATATTTAAATATATAATGCAATTATATTTTTTGATATTTGATTTATCTAAACTTTTCAGTAAGATTAGAATCAATCCTCATTTATGATATTAAACATATTAAAAATTTGAACAACGCGATCGTCTGAAATTAATTCAATAAAAATGCACGTCTCTTCAACGAAAAATATTTCGTTTTTTTTTCATTTCGTTCAAATTGCTTACATCTGAAATGTAAAACATGCTTCCGTGGATTGTGCAGCAATTTCTTTGGCCCGAAAAATCAAATTCAAATTAAGGAGGAACTAATTAAAGGAAAAATGCTCAATCATTTTGCGCCAAAAGAGCGATGCGGATAGTAATAAAATAACAAGAAGGAAAAAAGGAAGAAAAAATCCATCGCGATCGCACCAAGGCAGAAAAATCGTGAGCTCGCGGGAGCCAGAGGGAGAGGGAGGACGGAAGGCAGATGGGGGAAGAGGACTGAGAGCAGCCGCGGAAACATAAAGAGGAACTTTAATACAAATTTAATGAATAGAGGCTCGCAAGCCACGGCTGGCCTCCCCGTGGCCCCATGGCCCTCTTCCTCGGCTACCCTCGGGATCATAATTTCCGTCCGCAACAGATGGCGCCGCCCGAAGTTTCCTTAGACCTCGCAGGAAGAACACGATGGGACAGATGGTATTAATAAAACCGACGGGGAACTCCGCCAAATGATTCATTCTGCAAAGTTCAAAGCCATTTTTTTACGACTGCAAATATTAATGTGTGTATCGTGTCTATGAACAAAATACCAAAAATACTAACACAAACATATGAACACTAAATATACCAAAAAAATAAACAGAAATATTTTTTTTAATTTCGATTAAATTAATAAAATATTATGTAAATAGTTACCAATCTAATCTAATACGAAATTAAGTAATTTATAGAAATTAAATGTCCAATTAATCAAACTAAAATATCAAACGCATAATATATACTTTTGATAATTATATAAACATTTTTTTAATATTAAAATAATTAATTACACATTTTTAGTATACCAATTATAAACATAATATTTAATTTTAATCGTTTATATAAGGTATGAAAATAATACTGGCCTTATAATAATATGATCACTTCTGATTACATTATACAGGGTGTCCCAAAAAAATGTGTTACTTAAAAGTGTCTCAATTAGTTGAATCATTCAAACTGTATATGCATTTTTTTGAGACTACCTATTATTATAATATCTATCTTAATTAATGTTTATAAAAATCGTATGTGACATTCTCTCCTATAGTGCTTCTTTCTAGATCGCTGTTTTCTACAAAACGTAATATTATTCATTGCCGAGCAAAATAAAAAAAATAGAACAAGTTCATTTAGAATATGCGAATAGAAAAATGTTTGATGTGTTAATTATTAAGTTTAATTTACAAAATAAAGTTAAAAATATCTAACCCAAAATTTTGTATTGGTGCCTAGTCTTCTATAGGGAGGGTTTATATAACGTGGCTATTAACTCGGCGCTATAAGAGTGTAAAATCTATATATAATTCCATAGGGTATTATTATTGGCCTTTCGGTTTGGTATATTAGTGATAATAAAATTGATTACAATATTACAATAAATACAATATCTTTAAAAAATAATTAGCTTCTTGGAAATGGCAAATTAAGGAATATTTATTTATATAAAAAAAATATAAATTCTCAGGCATTTTACGGATTTTATTTTCATCTCAAAAAATCTTAAAGGTGTCTTAAAAAACTGGAAAATGATTGTTTTGTTGCTGTACCCTTTTTACATATTCCGTCTCAGTCACACCATGCATCAGGCGACCTTCTTACTGCTGACGTACTCATAAAGACGTAAATATATATATAACGTTTGTTAATCATTTTAATTAAGCATGATCTAGGGTAGTGATAGCTAACCCATAAAATGCATTTTAGAAGACATTAAAAAAATGATAGTTAATTTAATAGCTGCTAAAACTCTAAAAGTGAGACTAGTCATTTTTTATGCAGAGAGATTAATTAACCCATAGTTGATGGTTATCAGTAAACGGCTCGTGGGTAAAATATTTGGAGATGCTGTGGAAGATTACAATTAAAAAAGTACATTTAAAAAGTGACTCAGTATAGACGGCGCGGAACTGCTCCAAATCGCAGCGCAACACAGCGACGAGATCCCCTCGCCCCGTTACCGTCCCGTACCCTTCTAATACACGACGGTAGCGCTGACGAACAGACAGCGCTCTTAAATATAAATTTATTTTATATTTTAATGTACATAATAGAGTCTAGTGTTTTCGGATGTCAGGTAGCTATCTAGGCCAATTCGGTGATGTATGTGTTACAGGAGGTGCCCGTAGCACCTAATCAGACCCTTATTTAAATACGAATTGGGCTTAGCCTCGTCTGATTATTATTGATACAATCTGCTAGCTGACTGCTCGACTCCTGGGCTTATGGCTGGCGACCTGATCCGTATTTGAAGAATCAAGATAACCAAGAGGATGAACGTCACAGTCCTGATATTAGGATTCAGACGGACGTGTCTCTGCTGGAAATTGCGAAGTGTCCTCCAGGTGGCAATACCCGCTTTAAGGTTAGAAGGCAACTTAATAAATAATATACATTAATATATAAAATATATTTTTCCTCTATTTATTTGGGGGTGCTGTTGCTCCGTAGTGTATATGGACGACCCCCTGGTTATTTATATAAATAAAAAAATGCAAAATGTATTTACGGCTTTGAAGAAAACTGACTGTAAAAATTATTAGGTTTTATTTTTGGATTCTGAGAGAATTATCTTAAAAAAAGGAATTGTTTTTTAAGAAAAGTCATTTTTATTACTAAAAAAAACTCTAAATTACAAATCCAAGTATATTTAAAAACACTATTAGTTGTACATCTACAACACTAAGAATTCTAATATCAATGAACATTTCAAAAGTAGTTATTGTTGTAGTTTTACAACAATATGCATTAAAGGGTTAAATGTAAATAATACAATATGAGTTTAAATATCGTAAAACAACAACTAACAAAGATAAACTGAATCATTTGAGACAAAAAATTATACTATTATAAGTATTATACTATTTGTTTGAACGTTTGAGTTCATGCTAAATAGTTTTTTTTAATAAATTAGCATTCATGTTTAAAGATAATACTATATTATTTCAAATTATATAATATTTGCGTATAAATTAGATGATATAATGAGATGGTAAATAAAAAAATCACTTATTTATACTTAGGAGCTTAAAATTGTGCACGTCAGTGTAACAAATCTTATACAAGTCAGCTTAGGTCCGCAGTGCAGCAAGTCGAGTCGATAAGTAAGAAAGATTATCGGGTCTTACCTTAACTAATGCTTCAGCTGAAACAAAAGCAACTAGCCGGCACAGACAAACACTAAATAACACCGCGCGCTTTAATACGAGAGCCTCGCCCGTTTTTTTTTTAATAATAAAAAAAATCCGAACTCAACCGCAATCCATTGACATTTTTAATCCATTACTAAGTATAGATTCGACTTATGTAATATGGGCGGGAAAAAATCCGATGTAATATCCGGATAGAGCACATTCAGCCGTATATTTCATGGCCGCGGTATTACCGCAGTCAGCAAAAAAGCATACAGATCTTATATTTGATTACGTGGCCGGATTGTCGTCGTGCCGGCACTTCCAGGCCGGGTCCTGCCAAAGTCCTGGCAAAGTAAATACCCGTGTTAGGACTTAGGGCCCCGGCGATGGCCACTTTTTTCCACCGTGGCCAGACTGAAACGACGCGGAGCCCTTCACAATCATTATCGTCGAGAGCTTTTATAAGTCACATGGAAAGCTCCTCGTGATGAGAGATTATTCCTGTCGTCGGCTTTTAATCCCCGATTATATATTGGACGACGGATTTTGTGAGGGCGACGTAAAAAATGTGCAAGTGTAACAAATATCGTTTTGGGAGGAGAAAGGGAAATTTTCGTATTAGCTTCCTACTCCGTCATTGAAACGTAAGCTCGTGCAAAATTTAATCAGGCGGCTTTCAGCAGACGGCTAATTTTCAATTTTAATTCTGGATCACCTGCGTGTATTAAAAATTCATTCTGAATATCTTAATATAAATTTCAGAGTCTGGTGGCTATTATATGCGATGGTATCTCCATTAGCTAAGCTCAGACAGGTCATTGAATGTAAAGTGGTTCAGCCAAAATTAAACATTCTAATTGTGGAGGAATTACCACTATTTTAATTGGGGTTAAAAATTAATTTAAAAAATAATATAATGAAAACCGTTTATTACATGAATATTAAATGCTAGAAATAGTATTTTTTTAAATATGAGCCCGATGAACATATTTTACCCTATAAAAAAATACAGCGCCTAAATTTAAAGAAACAGATTTTTTATGTTGTTTTTGTTGAGTTTTTGACGAGATTGTGGAAATTAGGGATTTGAAATTGAAAAACAACTAAAAATCGGGTAGATCCCAAATGTAAGATAATAATTTTCCGAATCAGAATATCCGTAAAAAAACAATAAAGAATTATTTGTTAAACTTGGGCATTAATAAATAAAATAAACAAGTTATGTACAAATAGTTGGTAATATAATATATTTCTAGATATATGAAAATCTTACATATAATTTCGACATTTTTGATGATAATAGTTTTAGATTTAATTTTTAGATAGTTTTCATAATTAATTAAATTATTACACAGCGAGAACATATTTATTTATCTTTAGCGTAAGCTTGGTTAAAAGAAAAAGCTGAGCAGCTATAAAATGTTGATGTTTGACCGAAAACCGAAACTTTCTATTAAGAAAAGTAAGTAAAAGCACATAGAAAAAATATTTTTTCGTTTATCTGCTAGCTAATATTTTTATTCAAATCGCGAATTTGTACAATCCCGAATTTTTTTTAAATTTAATAAAAAAAAGAAAACTAAATTTTTATTATTTTTGTTACTGATGAACCTAATTCTATCAGTATTTTATAGATAAGCTGAAATACACAGATTGTGCATCCCTGATTTAAATCAATATGTATACTTTGCACCACTTCATGTCAAAAGATAGAAATTTAAACAAAATTCAACTACTTCATGTGAATTGTTTCTTTACTTTTTTCCGAAACCTAAAAGACAAAGTCACAAATATTTAATTTTTTCAGAAAAATCAGGGAATCTCGAAGTCTAATTTCAATACAGAAAAAAATATCTCTAAACTCTTTAACTTTATAAATAAATTTATGATAATTTTCACAAATTTAACCCCGAATTTTCTTTAGTACTCTTAGAGTTTCATTTGTTAAACTTGGTGTTCCGTTAGTTATAACGATAACAAATCTTTCAAAGTTCAGCTTTTAAAAATATATATATTATATAAGATTCTGTTGTTTGTCACTAAAGTTTCCTACGAATTTTCTTTTAGTGCTATCTCACTGTATTGTTTTCAATTAGCACGTTTAATTTAATATAATAACAATAGCTATCATTTGAGTTAAATTTAACATTAAATACCATTAAAAAAAATATGAGCAATTTACAATAAATACCTACAATAATTCAAGAAAAACCAGAGGTTTTCCACAAATTAAGTCTGTTTCTAGCATTGATAAACATAAATTAACCTTTTAAAAGGTTATCTTTTAAGTATTATTTTAGCTATATTATTATGTACTATATAATATTTGTCTATGGATCATTTAATAAGCTTAGAAATTTGACAGATTTTTTAATAGAATAGGTAAATCATTATTCTTAATTTTATTTAATATAAATAAGTCTACTGTACATATTATTAAAGAAATAATAATAATAATAAATTAACAGGCATTGAAAAACCCGGTAGAGAAAGCTTGCGAAATTTATTGACTGTTTACTTAAAAAGGTCTAGAATCTTTTATTTTTTAAGTGAAAATAATGTAAAATAAAATATATCAGAGCTATATTTGAACCAGGTTGGGAAGTCCAAAACTGTTCCAGCTCTCCAAAAATCGATTACATTTAATTATTTAGAGAAAAACAGATATATGTAGATCGCTAACGTTTAAAATCGGATAACTCACTTGAAGAAGAGGAGAATTATAACTGATTTTTTACTTTAATGTGCTTTAAGTCTTTACCCATAAAATCAATATATCGTAAAGGTTATTCATGTTTTCGAAGACGTAATTTTTTTTTACGTACATTGAAGAGATAAAGACATAATTGATAAAGGAACTAAGCTTCATCGATTCACTTATTTGTTTGAACTCCAGAATTATTTCAGCTCGCAAAAATACATACATATTTGGAGAAAATACAGAGATAAGTAGATAGATTAAGTCGCGTGAAGAACGAGAAGAAAAAAGTCATGTCATAATAAGTTAAAATTTATATACAATGCAATGGTCTATAATCCATAAACTAGTTTATATGAAAAATGAATTTTTTTGGTCTCAAGCAGTTAAATGAGATTTTATATTTGGAAAAGAAAGCATTTTGCAAAATAAAAAGTTTTCGCATAATATGAAAACATTTTTATAGAGCATTTTCTTAAATGCAAGAGCAGTTGCAATAAAATTAAATAGATTCCAGATTAAATTTTTAATGCATGTTTATGTAATCATATCAGAATATTTATTAATAAAAATATGGATTCATTTTGGTTATATTACGATTTACATAAAAATATTTTATTCAAGCAGTCAAACTATTGAACACGTTTGCCGAGGCTTGAAGGGCAAAAGTTTCGATTTGAATTCAATCGCATTCCTGATTTATTTAGGCGTCCACCGTCAATTTTCATTAGCGCCAAACTAGCGTCTGGGAAAACTGAGCTTTCACATTTTTAATGCGTCGGCCGCTCAGACGCTCAAAATGTCAAATGTTCAATTTTACATTGTGTCAAGCGACTCGTAACGTTTCTTTTTGAGTAGTCAGTTATTGGAAACATGGCTCTCGGGACGGATGAAAATCTTTTTCAAACACTCTTGTCAGCTGCTGCCCATTGTTCGAGATGGTAAAGATCGACGGCAGATTCATTGTTCGCCCGGATACGACAAACAAAGGCAGATGAAATCTTTTTCTATGAATTATTATTTTCCGCTCGATGGACGCCTCGCATACTGAGCCTCAGACTTAACTGCAATATGTATGTACATACAGACGCTTTCTATTTTCACCATTTTAGAATTGCTAGAACGTAAAAACCCATTACAAATAATTAAATATGAAACGTATGCTAATAGAAAAGAATAAAACTGCTTGTGCATTTTTGTTAATATTAGGTTGAGTCATATAAAACTTCTGATTCAGGTAGACAGTTTCTATTGTTTGGATTTACTCACAGAGAGTCACCCTACAATGGGATAGTTTTCACTAGATAGATAAGTGGCCTGTCATTCATTCGATGAATATTTAGTGTGGTAGACGTTACAGTGGTGTTATTCCGAATCCTTAAAATGGATTGAATCAAAGAGTGCATATTCATCATAAGATGCTTCGGAAATTTAAACATTCAATAGGTCACAATCAGTAGCTTATCGTCACCTGGAAAATTTGGGGAAAGACGGCATTTTTAAGACGGCGACTTTAAGCATATGGATATCGGATAATCTCAGTGACCGAAATAAGAATGTCCATTGCCACAAGTCTCCTCTCGCGACATAAAATTTAGCCTTTTTAGATAAGACAATAACAGGCGATGAAAAATGGATCACATATGAAAATATTGTCGGCAAAAGACAACGGTTGGATAAGGATCAACCCCTATTGGACCCTAAAACCAATATTCATGGCAAGAAAGCTTTATTGTGTGAATGGTGGAATTGTCGACGAATAATCCACCACGAGCTGATGAAGTGCAATGAAACGGTTACTGCCGATACATTCGTTCAGCAGTTGATGAAAAACTACTGGAAAAGCCTCCTGAATTTAACAATCGGAAAGGCGTTATTCTGTTACACGATAACGCCAGACTACTCATGGCAAAAGTGACTCAAGAAAAAAATCTTGACCTCAACTGGTCTCTTTTGCCAGATCCATCCTACTCCCCAGATCTTGCCCCTACGGACTACCACCTCTTATGTTCCTTACATAATTTTTTGAATGAAAAAACCTTCAATAATAATAATCAAGTCAATCAGGCCCTCGATACTTTCTTTCAGTCCAAACCCACCAAATTTTATGAGGAGGGGATCGATGAGTTGAATAAGATGAGAAAAGAATATATTTATCAGTGGTAAATACATAATAGCAAAATAAAAATATGATAAAAAATCGGACGTTATTTATGACTCGATATAATAAAAATCAATCAGTTAAATGTAGAGCATAATGCTGAATAATTAAGCTTTTAATTTCTTAACTTATATATAAGGGGTACCAAAAAGAATCTAATTTTTTTCATGCCACGGTGGAGTAAACATCTCTTAAGTCGAATTCTATAGTATTGTTCCTCGGCTTTTTTTTGGATCATTATTTTTTTTTATTAGGAATAAAATGAGAAAGCTAAAAGCAACCGAACAGCATATACTGCATTGAATGCTACTTTTTTACGATCAAGGCTGGAGTGCGACCAAAACGACCAAGTCAATTTGTGAAATTTATGTAGCAGTAATAACAACGAACCGGTGTCAGTTTTGGTTTCGAAAATTTAAATCGCTCCGGTGATAGAAGTTTCACAGATGCTGCGGGATCAGGGCGTCCACAAAAAAAAGAGGATGATCTGCTGAATGCCACAGTGGAAGCCGATCCTCGTCTAAGTATTGAGGAATTATTCCAAAAACTGCATGCTCCATGGTCAACAGTGCAATATCACAAAGATGAGCCGAAAAATTTATGGATTTAAATTTTGAAGTCTTGAACTATCCACCATATTTGCCAGACCTTGCCCCATCAGATTTATATCTATTTAAATCGATGAAACACTCGCTAAAGGACAAAAAATTGAAAAAATTGAAAGATATCTTAAATATCTATTTTGACTCTAAACCTGAAAGTATTTTTAGAAGAAGAATTGAAAAGTAGCCTGAAAGATGGCAAACAGTCATAGATAACGATGGAGATTATAACATTAAAAAAAATTGTAAAAATATAAATAATAAATATTTTGAATGTTAAAAAAAGTGATTCATTTCGCAAAATAGGAATCGTTGAGGAACAACAAAATGAAATAATATATACTTCGACAATACGTGATGACATCTGAAGATATGGATATCGACGATATAGTGGACAGTCACATTCACGTAAAACTTTTCCGACAAAGAGTTATCTGGTGAAGAAGAGGTATTAATCCATCCAATTTCAACTATAGAAGATACTATGAGGCTTATTGAGGGACTCAAAAGTAACCTCACTAGCATTGGAAACGTACAAGACTAAACTTTTTTTATCGATTTATAAGATCGAAAGAGATGTAAACCAGCACAAAAATATGTATCAAACCGATTTGCGTGATTATCTAAATAAAACATATTTTTTGATTCGATTAGCGATGATGTGATGTCTTCTGTGGCCAATATTGTTCTTATCCGACGACTGGAAATAGCTTAATCGGGATCCCATGATCAATGCTCGGGTTTCAGCTGTTAATCAGGATGTTTAAGCTCGGGGAGCCCTATTTGTATGCCAAAATGTTTCCCCTCCCTGGTCAGTTCATAATTTGACGAGATTGTCGTTGCACTCAGATGCATCTTGCTATTCACTTATAATTGTCTGGGTTTGAAACAATGAAGCTAGGATTACGTAGCTGGTCTAGACAGGGGACTAACGGGACTATTCATTCTAAGAGAACCCAATTAGCAAAGATCCCAAGTCATAAAGTATTAGCCAAAATTACAAAAAATCAATTTAACATAGATATCACTTAAAGTGGCCGTTCCTAATAAAGCGCAGCTGGTTGTCATTTTGTGAATTATATAGTCCTATTGTACGCAAAAATGTTTTCTCTCCCTGGCTAGTCTATATTTATAGGGATATCCCAATTGCAGGTATAATTTAATTAAAAAATGTGTCCCATCCTACAAAAACATGTTTTGTTTATGCAAATGTTCATTTATGCTGACTTTGGTAACAATGAAGCTCTCTCAAACAATCACGTAGGGGTTGAAATATCTTAAAAAATAAAATATAAATATTATAACAACATGATAAATAAAATAGACAGTAGAACCTCGATTATCCGGATTAATTGGGGATGAAGGTGATAAGGATACAATCCGGATAATCGAAAAATCATAATTGATACAGGAAAAGACGATTGAGACAAAAATAATATTTTTTGTCCAGTTTTATAAAATAATAGCTTTAATATTAAATTATTTTTATTAAAAAAAACTTCAATTGTCACTCTGCTTAAAACTAGCTTTACTTTTGAAGCCGCTAAATCGCGAATACTTTTAAAACATATAAGTTGTCCTGAATCACACTCTTCTTGACTCTCAAACCACTTCATCACGACATCTAAACACTGAAAAGCTTCTTGTGAAATGCTGGACTAATATTCTTACCATTCATCCAGGCATTTGATGTCATATTCAACCGGAGGGAAGATCTATTGATATTTTAAAGCATCTAGGGTTCTTTGATTTCCCAAATGACAAACAGTGGAAGTCTAGCGCCCGCCTGTTGTATTGGTACACACCATTATGTGCGTACACGTTCTTTACTAATTTTGTACCCTAGTGCAGTATTTTCACGTCTCGATGCTAAAGATTTATTAGGTAGTTTCCTTCCAATACCAACCGGTCTCTGTCAGCATTATAAATAAATTATCATCGAATCCTTTCCCTTCCACACAAAGCAAATGTTCAATGTGTCACCGAAAGTGTTTGCTGGAAGGTATGTCGGCAGAAAGCTTTTCCCCATGAATTTCAAGTCTCTGATACCATGTCGTCCTTTGACCTTTCAAGCCAGCCCGAGCTTGCTTTGAATGGGAAATCTATACTTGATCTTGTATTATAAAATATTGCCTTTGGCTAAATAAATAATGGACCAGATATTGTCCAAATGATCGTCTTGTATGAACTACATAAAACTACACTCTTCAACTTCTTCATTTGCTGATTTTTTCATAACTTTACGCTCTGAGGTTCCATCTTCTAAAATTAAACCATTAGTAAACTTTAAATCTTTTTCACTTTCTTTTTTTATATTCGAGATCGTTGACGTTCCGACACCATATTTGCATAGATAAAACTGGACTTGTTGAAACTTGAACAAATGCATAAAATGCATTTAAACACGTAAGTAAACAGCAGATGTGAAAATCAGCACGCCCGTACACAAAAAACTAATTCGTTATTTTTTTTGTTTATTTTGACTAATCCGGATAATCGAAAATCCGGATAATCGAGATCCGGATAATCGAGGTTCTACTGTATTCTAGTCAGAATTATGAACTACGCAATTATAAATTTAAAATAAACATTTACATAATAATTTGTTGGTGAAATCAAAACGATTTGAGACTACGACTCATATATTAATGTAAATATATAATTTTCGTTGTATTATCGATGATTTATTTATAATTCGGATGAATGAAATTATAAATTATGATCCACAGCGTGTAATCCCGACGAGACATTTTAATTATCGTCTCGGAATTTTCCGGAGGAAAACTCGTTCGGCCATTCCCGGGTATTGTAGGGGGCGTCTTGGTAATTGCTGCGATTCTGCGATTCATTTATCTCCGCGAAGAGACGTGTATCTTTGGACAAAACAGACGCCAGTGTTAACGCATAATTTGCAGATGAAAAATAGATCGGAAAAGATGCTGGGTGAGATGAGAGCCGAGCAACCATTACCCGCGAAATTATAGCAATATATATTCAAATCGTAAAATCGCTCGAGTATGGGTGCTTCCTAGCGCCGGAAAATCTCCAGTCTAATTTTCCGAGGTGAAAAAATATATAGACATATTAATATATGAAAATAAATTTATAATTAAAAAAAAATGTAGTGCATATCACATTGTATTTGTAATACACTTAAAATTATATTTATGATCTGGTTTTCATATTTTTTTTATTTGTATATGCATATTAATGTTATTTTTTCAGTTTTGTTTTACGATTCGCCAGTTGAAAATATCTTAAAATATAAATTTTAGTGCTTCACAATATCAATTTAAACTTTTTCTATTAGGATTTTTATATTTGAAAAGCTCTCCGGCAATGGCCAATAAAAAAGATTCGCCCAAAATTTTTAGCAAATTAAAAGCACAAGAAGTATATTACGCAATACATTAATAATTTATAATTTTCGATTGAGAATTATCGTGTTTAATCGCATAATTAATATGGAAATACTAATTTGTCACATAATTCGCTGAAAGCTTTGCAGGATTAAAATATTAATTAACATTTTCGTATTCAAACATCATAAAATATTTTTTAACATCGCTTCATCAAGAGATGAAAAATTCTCCGACATCTTTTAATTTTCACGGTCGGTTGATTAATATTAAATAATTAAGGGAATTTATTCGCCCCCCTCTTTCCGGGTGATGAAATTCAAAAAGGGGGAAGGGCCACTTTAATTTTTGGTTTCTTTATTTTTCTCCGATAAATAAAAAAAAACTTTCCCCTTTAAAGTGTAACTTGAAACCTTTGAAAGAGTATAAGTTTCATTGTTTATCCCCTATTTCCACAATTTTACCCTGGGTAGTGGAGGGTTGCTGGATGATAAATGAATCGACGGCGACTTGCTTTCTTGGCCTAAAAATACGAAAAAAAATCTTGAAAATTTTTCTTCAGAAGAGATGTTTCGGTAGACGAAAACATTTGCTACGGATGTGTTATATAATAATTAGACTAATTAATAAAAGCAATATAGAAAAACAAGCTAAATATATGAATATTATTAAATATTTAATTATATCAATAATAAATACATATCAATAATTAACGGTGCATTTATTCAATGATAAGATAACGTGGACTTTTATATTTTTTTATTAATCTAAGAAAACAGAAAGAGGTCGTAAAAAATATTTATGGCAAATACAGAGGTAAAGGTATTTTTTTAGCAAAAAATGCTTTACACATTTCGTTTTTACCCACTTGTAAAATATCTCCAAACAAACCAAACAAATTAAACCATTTCGACAGCCATCAATAAAAGTACAAATGTCAAGATACGTCTAAAAAAGTGTACCAACACAACAACAAATTAAAAAAAAGTCAAATATTTTTTATTAACCTTTACCACTCTAGATAAAAAAAAATACGAATTTTTAAATAATATATATATATTTTGGAAAGCAGAATGAAAAACATCTATAATATTGTTTTTAATTTGTAATTTAATCATTTTTTACTAATTAAAAATTAAAAAACTCGGTTCATTAGTTTTGGCCACTGTCTGGGAATGCTGACACGAGTTCATTCAAATGTGTATGACCGTGATTATGGAATAAAATTGTGGTTCACTTTTGTTAAAAATATTTGCTTATTTGTACTTAAATAAAACGTTTGCTTTAATTGAGTTTTATATTCATACTTTTTTATTATGATAACAATTATAAATTATGCATATAATAGGAAATATTCGCAGATAATCGAATGTAAATTCTTGGTACAATTTCTTTAGGAACAACTAGTAAAGGGGTTTATACCTGGGTTGATGACATACGCCTACTTTTAACATGGACATGCCGATGGGGTCTAATAGGAAGTTTTAGATTTTATTGAATATTTTTTAATATAAATTATACATTTGTATAAAATCGTCTAGAAAATAAATAATCGTTGCCCGTAATTGCGAAAAAAATAATATTCACGAGAAACAAAACGTTTTTTTTCTTGCATCCGGTGCGATATAACATCTTTTATATAGGTCTGTAATAGACCCCTATCTCGAATGACGTTAATAATTTTCGAGTCGCCGCAATGGAACGTTAAAACATTTATACCTGAATTTGCAAACATCTCATTGGCTGAGAATATCCCACCCGGGTAATATACCCGGTGTTTAAAAGTCAACGTATTACATATAATATATTAATATTTTATTGTTAATTTTTTACTTTATTTTTGATGGGTTATTATGAATGATGAAATTAAATACACTCAGCACAATTCTTTTCGTAAATTATATTAATGAATAACAACAAAAATGTCATAAAATAATTTGAAGCATAATTCTTTTAATTGTATGTAGGTTAGAATGGCAATTACTTAGCATCGTCACTACTCTTTTGTCCTTCCAGGCTAGAATCATAATATTCTCACTTCCATACGCTACAGTTTTTTTACGTCATTTGTAAAAAATTGTATTTGATTTGTTAAAAGTTGTATTTGATTTGTAAAAGGATGCATTTGATTTGCAAAAGGATGCATTTTATTTGCAAACGGGTGTATTTGGCCTAAAAAAACTGTATTACTACGTTTTGTTTTAATTTTGGTTTTTTTCATAGAAACTGGCAATTTTTTTTATTGGTCTTTATTGTCCCCGTTAAATGTGCTTTTAGTTTCAATAATTCATCGGAAAGTGGAAGACTGGTGTAAAATCTATCGGTATACACATGACAACCCTCGGCTTCTGGAATTGTTTGCAAAAGATTGTTATATAATTGCAAAACGATTCTGGATGTAAACTGTAGGTCAGGTATAGTAAGTTTTTCAGTCGTAAGCGAGCCGTAATAAGGTATGAATGAATATATATATAGCCACTACTAGAATCAGCCAATACATATGAATAGCCCATTTATTTGGCTTATTGGGATTATATGTCATAAAAACATTTTTCCTTTTAAAATGTAATAATAGATTGTCAACCACTATTTCTTTCCAAGAAATAGGTGTTCTTTAAATTTTTTCGTCTAAATGCTTTAATGTAAAATTAACTTTATTTTTTCTATTTTTGAAGACCACCTCTCGCGATTGATATCTTTTGTTTTATAAATGTAACATCTGAAAGATTTGAAAATCGCTCTTTTAAAGATCATTCTGTATTGAGCATGTGCTACAATGTAGTCGAGTACCCGCAAGTGGACGAGGCCTAACTCCCATTATTAAAATCACACTCGAAAATGCTTTAAAATCCGTATTATTTATATTTTTGAAATTACTTTCTATTACTTTCTATTACTTCTATGTCGTATTTTTGCTAGGATTGATTTTGCCTATGTGCATACAAATTCGTTTCATAAACTATTTTACTAATCAATTGTTTGTTGTGAAATAATTAGAAATAATCAATAGGTTCCAAACAATTGCAGGGATATTTGCCCCTTACCATTCTAACGGATAGTAAAATTAATTATTTTGAAAAAATTATTAGACAGGGTACCAATTTTTTGATGTCGTGGATTTAACAAATATTGAATTCTCTTCATCTTCCGTTTCCTCGCTAGAGTATACATATTTCCTAATCATAATAATATAACATAAATTATAATCATATTTCCTAATCATAGTCAAAAGTATCATTGAATTTGAAAACAAAACTTTCATTATTTTTCCATAGTTTTTTTTAATTATAAAACTCTATTTCACTGATTTACAGTTTCACTATTTTATTAAATAATTATAAAATGAACGGATTTTAAAAAATAGTTCCACAATACAACAATTGAAGTCACAGTACTGAAGGCGGAGCTTCGACACCTCTTTTCCGATATGAAGAACCCGACAGATCAGTCTAAAACAATGGTATATGAAATATATCGATAAATGCACACATATTTCTGAGAATTTATTACGTAATTATAAATATAAATAAAAAATGGTGGGTTATTCCACATGTTGCAACCCTTTTATATATTTAGAATCAATAATAATTCGTAAAATTTACCTGCGCCCTATTGAAATCGAGGCGCAAACCTTATTCCGTCTTTGGGCCATAACTGCTGGCCTTCAGAGTGGAAAAGGTTAAACACCGAATAGAGTGCGTCATAAAATTTCGCGAGTTTTCTTGAACCGATATTTTATATTTCTATTCTAATAAATATATATTTTTATAAATATTCGAACAATAGATGCACATATAATAAATTTATGCTTAATATTAAAATTGAACTAACTATATTTTCATCATTTTCTTGACAGATTTAATTTGCAAAAAATAAAATAAAAAACACAGCGATTGGAAAAACAAAAACATGAATTCGCTGTGTTTTAACATTTTGTTTTTACACTTTTTTATGTCTTTGCGATCTTAGGTCGAATCTCATTCGATCATTTATATAACTAAATTTAAGAGTGTCATATTTTGTTTGCAAAACTTGTTGAAAAATTATTCTAGAATGAAAAGTGACTGAAAAGTTTGAAGTAGTTTTTTTGCAGGACCGTTTTGGTCCGGGAAAAAGGAAATCATCGATCATCTGCATCTTGGGTTATTTTTAATAACACAAGAGAACGATGAAAATTATTCTACAATAAATTTTCGACCTATTTTTTACTGATTAAATAAAATTACATCCAAAACTAATAAATATGCTATTAATACATTAAACATTTGTTTTGGAATACTAGATTGATTGATTGATGGACTGATTTACTAACGTAGAGATGAAAAAGTTTTTTGGAGTAATAATTAACCCTAAGAAAATTTTCTGGGCATTAAGGCAATTAGAATCTTTACCTAGTTCTAGTCAAGATTTAAAGACAAAAGGTAAATAATTATCTGATGATAAATAAGCTTATATTAAATTAGAAATTATTGATTTCCATAATTTTGAAATCCATATATTGATTTTTTTAAAGAAAAAAGCTTCATTTTATAAACCATAATTTTGATAGGATATTGTAAGTTTATGGTGGAACTAAGGGAATAAAAAAAGAAAAAAAATCTCCAGACTGCATTTGTAACCCTCAAAATGAAACTTTTGTTGATTGGAAAAGCTAAAAAACAATGAAGATTAAAAGGAATAAAAATAAAAACTCTTCCTGTTAATTATTAGCCGTAAATGGTATGAATAGATACTAAATGTATTCCAGAAAATTAATTAATTTAACCCATTGTACAAGTAATTATTTCATTTATAAATCAACGATGAAGACTCGATTACATTCCGAAAAAATACGATAATGAATGCGGTACGAGGAGTAAATCAACCCTGATAAAAAGTAAAATCAAGAATAACTTTTCAATTGCAGAAGAAAATTTTAGCAGATGTCAAAAAAGATATTTTTATTATAAATATTTGAAATATGTAAGCTAATCCAAAATTTGTAAATATATGTGCGATGTAAAAATAATTTATAATCTCAACAATCAGAAAGATATTGGAATGCAGATTGTCGGGACGTCACAACACAGCATTGAATACTCTTAGGAATTAATTGATGTACATCGACCAATCAAATATATGGATTTTAGGTTCTTAAAAAAATTCGAAATGAAATTCGAAAATGGTTAAAAGCTTCTGGTAAATAAACCAAATAAACAAACTATAGAAATAGGTATGTAATTGTATTTTAAACGAAATAAAAAATAATAGTTTGGATTATTTGTATGGCCCCTCTCTACCATTACCTCAGAAAAACCTTGATTATTTATTGCATTTAAATTAATAAATTATTATAGAAATAATGAGTATAAATATTTTATGACGTATTATATACAACACCTTGATTAAAATGTAATTTACGTTAAAAACAAAATTTTCTTTTTATTTTTCCAATTAAAACGCGCACGTACATATTTTCTCTGGTCTATACTTCATTAAAATCCTTTCCCCGGAAGGACCTCACGTTTCGATTAAATAAAATATGTTACGCCATCATAAAAAAATCACAAAGGTGATATCGGGTGCTTTATAAATTTGGAATTTTTATTTAACCCATAGAGCGGAGACATGGGGAAAAATAGTCTGGGGCGAAATACGTGGAGGGGATGGGGAGATGGGTTTGGCTCGGCTGAAACCACGGACCCTAGGGTCAAGAACGGTCGGCAAAAGGCTCAACAGAGTAGACGGGGCATAAAAACCAGGAGGTATGAAATAACATCCCCAGTCATGGAGATGATAAGGGTGCTTCCTATAAATGACCTCCTATCGTCAACTCGAGTGGACCTTAAGCACTGGTCTGGCAACTTAGTCCAATGTATAATTTTACCATAAAATGTTTGTTTACGGCCATCGGCGGAAGCTGAGCCCACTCGATGATCGAAGTGGTCGTGCTTTGATTTACGACCATGCGAATTTATATTTAAAACGTATATGAACATTGGCCATGAATTCTTAATGAAATCGATATTATTATTTTTTTCATGTTTAAAATGTTACCGATCGCTGTTATGGCCGGACACCAATCTTTTGTCCGATTGGGTGCTATTGAAAAATGCATGAATGATTTATTTTCATCCGGTGCGCTGGACCTCCGATATCTCATACATAACTGAAATATACATTTTTATTTGATCTTTCAGCTGATATTCAGCGGTGATCATACGGCCTTATTGAGATATATTTCATCCTAGAAATATATTTTATACAGTATTGTACACAATATCGTGTATCATATAAATAAATGAAAATATTTTCGCATTGAAGTTGTACAAATAGATTTCTAAAGAAAATTGCATGGGACAATTTTCTTTTTCCTTTGAAATATAACAGGTATCACAGAATTACAAATCTGTAAAATAAATCTGAATAAATTATGCTATTTGATAGTATTTAGAATTTAATTATGCTTTCATGAATTATTCTTTGAAAAACCATAGTTTGGATTGTAAAATATTAAGGATTAATGCTGGCAATTATATATAATATTTATTACGTTTAATAATTATCGCATTATGATTATCATATTTTTATTATTATATTAATATATAAACGAATGTTCTGTGCTGTTAGTATTAATCATTTTCATCCTAAAATGATCCGACACAAGTCGTAATTCGAATTAAAAAAATGGCCATAACCAGTGTTATGGCTTATGGTTAGTAGTCGGATAGGTATTTGATGAAAACTATGAATTCAGGTAATTATGTTAGTTTTCCGCGTTGGAATTAATTAATTTAAAGCCATCTTTGAATAAATATTTATAAGCAAATAATATAAATTTCAATCCAACTGAAATAATATTAAAATTAACCAGTGTCGTGGTTTGACACTGGGTGGAATATTAGTGTGAGAGACTCATTCCTCTTGAATCATTATATGAGTCTGTCCTGAACACGGTAGAGTAAACAACTGTAGAAGTTTTTTTTCTATGGCACTGTTACTGGGCTTTCTTTTTTGAGTAATGTATTTTATTTTATTTTTAAGAATAAAATGAATGATGATTTTTTTCGTTGAAGTTTTCAGACGTCTCCATAAATTTAGTAGATGGGCTTGGTAGTTTCTTTGTCTTAAATCCTTTATCAAATCAAAATTTGTAAATGGCTATCATCAATTTTTGTCAGTCTAAAACGCTACAACAAAAAGTTGTCTTTACTTTATCTTATATCATTTTCATTAGTCTCTATAAATTTTTAAAAGCATTCAGATTAGGAATATTTTTTGACCCCATGAAGGACTTTTTTACGATATTTCTTTATATTTTAATTGAATAAATACGATTATTTAAAAAAAAACTCTTAAAACCAAAGATATATAACACTTTATATTATCCTAGATGGTGGATGCTTAAAAATTGGATAGTTTTCCTTTCATTTTTCTGTGATCGATTTTTACTTTAAATTAAAGGTTTTATTTTCTAAAACTGAAATCTGCAGTTTATCTATTAATTTAAACATATTTTCTATATTATTTCGTTGAATATGTGTTTGTTGATGCTTTGAAGGATTGGCAACTAATTTAATAGAGTTTTATACTCTTTATTATTTAAATAATAGTTGATTAATATTATTCATTAGTTTTTCTCAAATTTCTGCGAAAGATAAACATTTTTTTTAAGAAAATGATTTGAAATTATGATAATTTTGTAATGCATTCTTTTTTTCCAGCATATTTGATCAGATCATTATATATTGATCAGATTTAACCTCACTATCATCGACCTCGTTCGCGTGTGCTTTTTTTCGGTCAAATGTGAGGACAGGTACTCTCGGAAACTCTCCGGTAACTAGAGCTATTACTCTGCTCAACCACTTCACCGAATATGTTTACATATTTTATGTTAAAAATCGCCATTTTGTTAATCTTTTATATGAGATTATATTATTATATATGATTTAACGCATATCAATAATTTTAGTGATAGAATATATTTTTATTATTTTTTTTTATTGTTATGCCCGTGACTGTATGTAGATACATTACCGCGAAATGAACGAGTCATTGCACTCGCTTACCGCTCTTTGCCAAAAACTCGAGATTACATTCGTTAAACATACAAAAATCTTTCGACGAACTGATAATTGTCAAACAATAGCGTGTGACCATTAAAATTTAAATTGCAAATTTATTCACGGATCGTTCGCCGAAATGTACACAGCAGATTAACGATAATAAGTTTAAATACCGATCGTTGACTGTCTGGGGGGCTTGAGTGGTGTGCAGTCACGGCGACTTGGCCACAGACAACCACACGATATATGAAATTTGAACTTAAATCGAAAGCTGTAGAGACTGCTGCTAGTGCTCGACTAGTAGTAGACTTGTGAGTGGATTAGGAAGGAAGTTGTTCGAAGCGAGCTGAAAATTCAATTGATTTCTGCGACGTTGTGTGAAAACTGATCTAATTATTGTTTTTTATCGTCGAAACTGTGAATTACGATGTTGGTATGTGTGTATGTGCGCTTTTGCTACTTCCGGTGCAGGGGATAATCCAGTTGGGCACGGGCCATTGGCTGCAGGAAGTGGAAGCAGCCCTGTCGGCGCCGGTTGATCATGGACCACTTCCTCGTTCAGGATAACTGACTTAATTTGTATCTTTATATTAGCTCTATATATATCGAACATGTCGAAGATGAACTGAAACTGTGCATTCGGAAACACGGCTGCCGACAACTGAGTACTTAAAAAGTTTTAAATACTAAAAAGTGTTTCCGATAAAATAAGAGCTTTGTGAAAAATTCCTAGCATATTTTTTTCTGGATGCCTGGAATAAGCATACCATGAAAATAAGCTTTAGTTAATATCGTATGGCAAATAAGAATTAACATTTAATAAAATCGTCGATTGAAGTAATATTATGGTGAATATAAAAAGGGATAACAATTTTACAAAAGATGTTGGATCCTTGTTGGTTGTCAGAAATTGACATGCATGGTACAATAATCTTAGTTAACAAGTGGACGAAACGAGTGCTAAAATTGATGAGGACGAATTACAAAGTCTAAAGAATAAATAGTCATTGATATATGTGGTCCGCAATTGCTAAAACAATAATATACGCGTCTTATAAATAATCATAAGCTTTTATTGTCTGCAATTGCGAGAAAAAAATTAAAACAAAAATATTCGCTGCTGTTGCCACGCGATGTTTTTTTCGCTCTCGGTTAGTACGTGCCAAGTGTGAGTGAAACGTACTAGTGACACGTGCCGCGAAAACTCTGTTTACGAGACATCGCCGAGAGCTCTGTCATTTAAGCGTCATATTGATTAGTTAAAACATTTAAAAAAAAAACCACCAAACTATGAAGCATACCCGGTTATCGGCACGGCTAGGTTAAGAATAAAATAGGGATAAGTTAATATATATAAGTTTTTGAGTGCCCAAAATCCATAATCGGATCGATGTTTCTAATAATACTACGCATCGTGGAAAAGGACAGGTTTAATATTTTTATTTTGTTTTTAAAAAAAAGCAAAGCTCATTTAAAAGAAAACAAAACTATATTCTTTAAAATAATCAATAAGGTCTTGGAACCCCCATTAATCGGGGATTATGATGCTTCAGCACCATTAGCATCCCTAAAAATCTGCCACTGTGTGCAGTTATGATATTAAAAAAAAAGGTTTTTGGAAAAGCAATACAGTTATATTCCCAGAAAAATTTAAAACATCATAGCATCGATTATCTGACTGTTTATGGTTATATGAATTTTCTGAAGATCGACAACACTGTTTAATCACAAAGATATCTTCTAAATTAATAAATCCATTGGTGGATGGCATAGAATTATCAGATGTGAAAATTTAAAAAAATACTGGAAATTAGATGTTGGAACCAATTGTTTTACAAAAAATACGTTTAAAAGATTCAGACCTGTTTTTAGGGTTTTATGAAGTATAAATAATAATTTAAAGAATAAATGTTTATATCTAATAAGTTAAATAATAAATGTAGTAACTAAACATAATATTTTTTAACCACATAATAGAAAAACAAAAAGATGAAATATATAAAATGGCGTATAAATATGCAAAGATAATAATAAGGTATTTTTTTTTTTAAAATACCGTCATTAGTTAATCCGTCATATTAAATTATAAAATCTCATATAAAAGATCAAAGAAATGGCGATATTTAACATCAAAAATATCTACATAGTCAAGTCAGTCAAGTGGTTGAGCAGAGTAATAGCTCTGGTTAGCGGAGAGTTTCCGAGAGCTTCTGTCCTCACATTTGGCGGAAGAAAAAGCACATGCGAATGAGATGGATGGTAGTGAGGTGGCGCCCATAAGGGCAACTTGCATAGTACAAGGGGGGTATATACTGCGCCAACCAACAGCTTGAAGAAGTGCTTTGCCATGTCGATCGACTTTTTTTTCTTCGGGGTTAAGGGGAGGTAAGTAAATCGTAATAAAAATCGCATATAAAAATAATGTAAATATTATATCTGCTTAGTATTTTAGAACATATAGTCAGTTATTTATATTGAGCTTTGTCAATAAGGGCAAAAATCAGATCTGGTTATAGAGGAAAAACGGCTATACGGAAATATATTTAGATTTCCAATGTACATACTTTCTAAAAATATTGAAACGATCAATAAATTTAATTTTATGATATTAAATAATTTGTTAGGTTTAATTGGAGACAGATTTTCATATTCCCCGAGAGAACTTTAGCTGGGTTCTGCTTATGTCAGAGTGGAATACAGGTATCGTCTAATTATCGAGTCGACGAGAATTCTCAGAGAGCTTTCCTCTCGATTGATACGACGGCCGCGTGTAAGACACGTGTAACGATGGTTTCAGCCGGTGGATGGCATCGGGGCCCAAGTGGTTTCGCCCGATTAGCGGAGGGTGGTGGGGGTAGTTAGCGGTGTCATTCATGGCGACGGCGGCGTGTCGCACCAGAGATAGCGGCGCAGCTTCCTGTCTGCATGCAGCCAGCGAGACACGCGCCCGCCACTTTAATGAGCAGCCGGCACAATGCCACAATCACGGTGTTGAGCTGCAGGCAGCTCTGTGGGGTGAGGCCTGCTGTTCTGCTGTCCTACTCGACTTGGATTCATTTTGATCTTGAAAAAAATATAGACTCTAGGAAAATTCTAGGAATTATTTATTATGCAGCAAAACTATGTAAAACAAGAGGATCAGACATATTTGAAATAGCAGGTTCATGCCTAGAGTATCTACGGCATAGTGTGTGTACTGATGGACATCAGTGTGTATACTGATGGATATCAGTGAGTGTACTGACGGAGCGCCGTCAATGATAGGTAAAACCGATGGCACTACAACTTTGCTTAAAAATTTGATTGAAATTTGAACCGTCCTGTACTAAAATATCACAGCATTATAATGTGGAATTGCATTGCATTAATGCAATTCTTGCGATCGTGAGATCACTGAGAGATTAAATTGATTGAATTCGACCGTTCATGATCAATTGAAACGCCTAGATTTAATCTCAAAGCTATTAAGATATATTGGTTCCTCATGTTATTACGGAAAGAAATTTGTGCCGTTGCGTTGACGTCTGTGATTTGCTTCTCAAACGTCAAGAAAATCCATTAATCCGTCTGTGATTTGATCCATTGGGGACGAGAAATCGGTTGTCTACAACAATGTTAAACGCAAGAGATCATAGAGTAAAACATATGAACTTGCCCAAAGCACTTCGGAAGCCGATATTCATAAAAAAAAGTAATTTTATTGGTGGGATTTCAAAGAAATCGTTATTTTTTACATTCTACTAGACAACACAACAATGAATTATGAAGTGTACTGTCATCATCTGGATTAATTGAATGATTCACTTAAACAGAATTGATCAATAGAAAAGGTGTAGTGTTTCACTAAGATAAAGCTAAAATCTTTTACAGCTTGGATGGGATATATTGCCACACCCACCAAATTCTCCAGTTCTGGTATCTTCTGATTATTATCTGTTCCGGTCTCTACAATTTTTTTAGACGGTAGAACCTTTACTTCAAATAAGGAGTCTAAAAATCACCTGGATCAGTTTTTTACCAGCAAAGAACCAAAAAAACATGAGCGTCGAATTATGCTACTACCAGAAAGATGCCAAAAAGTATTGGACCAGAATGGATAATATTTAATTTAATAAAATATTTATTTACCCAACCCAAATGTATAGTTTCAGATTAGTTTTCTTCCGTCTCTTGATTAAGAATTACGTGTTTGAATATTTTTTGTGTCGTGAGAAGTCTTCAATCTTCGTTTTGCGTAGAAAAATATTTTAACGTGTTCCTTTAATATTGACCGAGACGTGTCCTTCCGAAGAATATTTGCATAGCTGTATGCTGAGGCAACAAAAAATATTTTCCATGTTTATGGAGATGCATTAAACAACAGGAAATGTCAAAGATGGCTCAAAAAATTTAAATCAGGCAATATTGATTTGAAAAATGAGCCTAAAGTGGACGTCCCCGTGAAGTGGATGAAACAGCCCTGAAAGAAGTCATTGAAAAATTATCGAGCCAAGCCGGTACTTCACGGCCGTCAATTCCTAAATAGAGATACCTAAAATATTAAAAAAAGAAGGCATTTGGGTCCCCCATGCGTTTAGTGAGAGAAACAAACACATGAGGCGCGGTATCTGTGAGTAACTGAAGGAGAAAGAAGAGTCGCAACATTAGGTTTGATAGATTTACTGCATCCAGCTTATTCTCTAGACCTGGCTCCATCTGATTATCAGCCTTTTCGCTCATTTTAGCATTATTTCCAAGAATTTTTTTATAAATCAGAAGATGAAATAAAATCGACCCTTTCAGACTTTTTTGATTCTAAACCTTTAGAGTTCTATAAGAAAGGCATTTTAGATTTACCTAATAGATGGCAAAAGGTCATAGAAAACGTAGGTAATTATTTTGTGTAATTAAGTTTAATATGAATTTTAATTTCATTAAAAAAATACGACATTACATTTGGGTCCTTTTAATACATGAGTGGCCTTCTAACCCCGAGGCGGTTTTTTGCCACCTGAAGGACACTATGCAATCTCCAGCAGACACATTCGTCCCAACCGTGATGCCAGGACTGTGATGGTCGTCTACCAGGTTATCTAGGCTCTTCAAATATGGGCCGGTTCGTCAGCCATGAGCCAATACCGACACGCGACAACACTCACTATAAGGCATGAATAAACTATTTCATAACCTCGTGAATAGCATCAGTTCATTTAAAATAAAACTGTCAATATTTCAGGATTTATTTTTAAAACTGCTCGCATTTATAAATCCATTTTTTCTTAGTAAACATAATATAGTTAGGGTGCTTAACAAAAGATTTAAAAAAAAAAATTGATGGGCGAAATGCATCTGAAATGATTATTTCCTAACATTAACGTAAAAAGCTATTTTTTAGCACTAGTATGTGAAAAAAAGTTAAATCCCCCTTCCCAGAATTAAAAAAAATCTTGAAATTTAAAAAAATATTTAAAAAAAATTGAGGAGAATAAATGAATTATTTATAATTTTTACACGCTATTTACTTATTTTTATTTAAAATAAATTTAAAAAAATCACATAAATAAATATACAACAGCTAGTATTAATTTTCTGAAAATAATTACAATATAAGAGTGTGAAAATTGAATAAATATTTAGTTTATAATATTTGTTTTCTGAAATCTGATAAACTAATAAACTTTGTATATTTCATATAATTTATTTAGCAAATTTTAAGCAAAATGATTTAGTTTGAAGATAAAAAACATTTACAATATGATTAAAAAGTTTAATTCAAATCAGACCAATTGCTGCTTAAAAAGATGATAGTTTTTAAGAGTATTAGGTAAATAATTGTATTTTAAATTAAAATGTAAGCTAATTATAAGTTAAAAATTCCACATAAAACATATTTTATTTTAATTTTGTAATTATGATAGTCTCTTGAGTATAAATAATAATTTTATTATTTAAAACATCAGTTTACTTAGTTTATTTCTGCAGTTTGTGAACACAGTAATATAGTGTTCACGCTGTTTCTAGAACTGCCACAAATTATTAGTAATATTTATTTATATTTTTCAGCAGTTTACTAAAGAATATTTTTAAATATAGATTAAAATTCGTTATAGTATATTATAAAATCGAATAAAATAAAATTAATACAAAAATATTAAAATCTTAATATTTGTATACGTATGACGTTGAATGAGTTGTTTTTTAAATTTATTTAAGATTTAACATGGCTGGAGAACTCTATTGAAAATTCAAAGTGTGAAAATTGTTCTACAAATGATTGAATGCCAACATCGTTATATAAAATTTTCTTTAGAATTAATTCAATGCTTTGACTTTTTACGAGGTGGTTTCTATATATAAAGAGGCAAAGCTCAATAATTATTTGTGATACTATATATTATTAAATTCATTAAAATTAAATAAATACGTTTAAAAGTCTTAATATAAATAGGAGAATTTATCCTACGTTGTACAGTTTGCATTGATATTTGGGACACGACCGTAGGTACTTTATCGCTCTATTAAATTAAATCAAGGGCTTGTTTAGAAATAAAATTAAACAAATTTATGGCAACGGTCACAGGACACCTTACCCCACAACAATAGTCAAGTGTACCAATCAAAAGTTTGGAAACATTATTAGCATACACAGAGAATTATCATCCCCTTCTGGTGGAAGTGCGCTCTGACGACAAAGAGCTAAGGGGGTGGAGTTTGGTGGGCGTCGGAGGGTGGGGTGTGACGAAATCCACAAAGGGGCACGGATCTCATCCCGAGGGGTGGCCGGGAGGGATCAGCTCGTCCGTGAAGAGTCAATCGTCTAACGATGTCCTATTTTTTACAAAGTGGTGAATCAATCTTCAACGCCGACCATAAAGAGGGCCTTGTCCTAATGAAGCATCACAGGTCACCAGACATTCGCCAGATTGATGACTGCTTTTTGCAAATCGACCCGCTCCCGCGCCTTTGTGATGGATTGGATGATGATGGTGGTTAGGAAAAAAATGACGAAATCAATTATTATATTCGGTTGCGATAACAAAAAGGCGGGATGCCGTAAAATTGATTGATTAAAAAATATTATACCAACGCTGGATTGGTAATGAAAAGTTTTTTTCATATATTTTAATTTAAATATATGTTTACAAAAAAAAAGTGTGTACGAAACCATGCTGCAATAATGGAGGAGGAGCTGTGCAAGAAAATACCGCTATAAAAAATGTGTAAGTAAATATTTTCTTTAAAATTATTCCGCACTGGTGCAGCAAGAAAGCTGCGATTCTTGAATTTTAAAATTTGCTTTTTATTTTATTGCAACATCTAATATCTTTATTCATATGTATACACGTTTCGTCTCAAATAGCATTAATTTTCATTTTATTCGGATATACGATAATCAATCGGATACATAGCTAAAGAATATAGTCTGTATGTATAATTTATTTTAATTTAATGTAATAGTCTCTTTGCTTAAAAAAAAGCATTTTTTTTATATAAAATACGTTGCACTAATTATTAGATGTTTCACCATTGATAATTGATTTATCTATCTGAAATAATAATAGTGAAATGAAACGAGCAAGATTTAGTATTGGCATCTTCGATAAATTCTCAATTCTTTACCGAGAATTTAATTCCATCTTTCTAAACTGTAGTTGGTTATTATTAAATATTTGTTGCTTCTGATCATGATTCCGTATTCTTAAATCTTGACTCGTTCACATATCTAATCCCTTAATTTAAGTAGCTAACATCTTATTTAATATGATAACTGCCCTATAACTTGATTTGAGACAACGATGTTTGTTGCCTCGATGGCGATGAAGAACTGATCGTAAAATGCAGCATATATTGTCTGTTATTCAAAATTTCACATTTTACCCCTAAAATAAAAATGTGATACAACGATTTATGCTAATAATTATTACTATAAACGAAAAAAATATAATTGAGGTAAAAATATGATAAACCAACAGTAAAGACAAAATACATGCCAATATGCTAAGGATGAATCCTTAAGCCCCTGGTAGTCAAAAAGTACAAGTTGCCGGACTCTGGTGGGCCGGACACGCGTGAAGGCTTATTGTTAGCAAGCCTTCCTGTTTTAGGAGGAGAGAAGACCATGGCTGAGTTGGTTGGACTGTGTTCAGAGGAACACAGCATCATTGCAACCGAAAGATGGAGCGATTTGGCGGCGGACCGGACAAAACGGAAGAGGGTGTTGGATGAAACCAGGGTTTTTGAATAGTGCTGTTGCATCTATGATGATGATGATGGTTTGTAGAATTTTTATTTAATTTTGAAAGTGAAGATATAGATTTAAACGATAAACTAAGATCCGGAAAACTTCTAAAACTGGATGATGTTGTTTTAAATTTGTTGGTGAAGTCAGACTTGCAAGGAATGTTCAAGAAGATCTCGGCCATTTGAAAAGGATGCAACGTCCGAACAAAGGATAAACGTCTATTCGTCTCCATTCGTCATCCTTCGTCTTCCTTTGTTTAGTTATGAGAAGAATTGTTACTGGTAATGAAAAGTGGGTGATCAAGTACCAGTTTTAATCCCTTGACTATCACTAACCTTTAATAAGATACATCTTCGTTTTGGTGGGATAATTTGGGCGTAATTCATTATAAATTATTAAAACAGAAAAAAAATTAAACTGTGCCTAATTAGAAAGATTAAAGGCATATAAAAAAGCAATCACTTTTGGTGAACACATTTCGGTCCGGAGGACTTGAAAACGCGTCCTTGCGGGCCAACGTAGAAGTACGGGGGACGCGTTTTCGAGTCCTCGTTGGCGCTGAAATATTGACGTAACTTAAATGGTATCAGAGTTACATTGATTTAACTGAAGTACTAAACTTTTGATATTTTTTTCGCGAAATCGCCCGGCCCAACGCAAATCTCGGCGCGGAACCCAGTGGACCGGAACGTGTTAATAACCAAAAGCCACACACAGGAAAAAATCAGATAGTTAGAATTAGAAGTTCCATAGCATTCGCTCTATTTAATAAAAATTTTGCCTTTAGATTATTTTTTTTTTTAAATTATTAGAGCAACATCAACAGGAGAAGACGTAAAATAACACTAGGATGTTAATTTTTTTGATAAAAACATCAATAAGTTTATAAGAGAGGAATGGAAAAATTACATGAACTATGGAGAAAGTTTAGAGAGATTAATAGAAATTATCTCTCAGAATAATTTTACGTTTTTTTTCGGTTTATCCTATTTATAATATGATTTTTATTGCTGCTTTTTTTTTGCGACAAGTTGATCCGTTTTCATGCGTGTTTCGTAATAAAATCGGTTAACTGGTTCTATCAGATTTTCGCTTTGATGAAAATCTGAAAGCCGAAAGATAATTCATTACGTCATTTTATTTTATTTCACCTCATATGTATTTAAATTAAATTAAATTCACAATAATATTCAAGCTCATTTCTAACTATATATAATGTTAACTATTCTAATATTGTTAATTCGTTAAAAGGGATTTTTTTTGTATGATTATAAAGAAGAGCAAATTTAATTAGAAAATTCGGCAATAACTGTCAGGGCGCCAGTATCCGTATTTCGAACAAATTTCAACCAATTTCCTGGCTTTTCATCTCTCAGCCATCTTAATTTCGAGGCAACTAATGCATTATGCATTCGGGAGCGGCGCGCCTCCGTATTCGAATCAATTATAAAAACAGTTTTCGTCGGCGATGGAAAAAATAGCAGGAAAACTCATATATATTATGTAAATTTAGCTGAAGTAACAGATGAGGGTGGGCCTCTCGCTACCCCTGGCCTCCGGGTCAAAGTTTAAACGTAATCAATTCGGCTTGCAATAGGTTAATTGAATCAAACTTGTTCCCCGCGCGCGCAGAATCTAATATTAGCGAATATAAAATCATTAGGCGATTTAATTAAATTTCCACCGCTTCCAAGAAATTGTTGCCAGACGGACACGGTTCACAGTGGAATGCCCGTTAAATACTATAGCAATTTCGGCGGGGATGGGCGGGAGATGACGAGGGACCTCGACAATTTTAGGCCATCTCAAACGTTCTGTTATAATCGACGAGTCTGTCGGCTTGTTGATTTTTTTTCATATAATCTCTCGACTCGCTCAACGAATATTTCAGTTTAATAATTGACACGTGTATCGGCTTAATTAAGGATTGAATAACTTTGATTTCAAAATTCAGGGCATTTCGGGGTCGCTGAAACTTGATCTTCGCTATATTATGGAATAAATTACTCCCCCCTTTCTTATAGAGGTCGGCGTGTTTCAAAATTGGACCATGTAATCGAGCGAATAATTACGAATAATAGATATCAAATCTCATAGCTTAAGATTTTCTACTTTACATATTTTTTTATAATAAAATAGTGAAAATTACTTTTTAATTATTAAATATTACCAAATAAATAAAAGTCTACTGAGCTACTTATAAATATTCCCACCCTTTTTTATATTACAATATAATAAAACAGATTTAAATCAATTATTATTTAATATCTACACAGAATATGCTAGAACTTATTTTTAATTTAACCCTTTCAGATCCAGTGTACATTGCAATGTACAATAATTTGAACGTTGGTTTTGAAGGTTATTTTTCATTTTATTATCACTGGGACCTTTTCAACATAGTGGTGTATTTTATCCAAAAATGAAAATTCAGGTCTGAAAGGGTTAAAATATTATTAATTATAAAAACCAGCGATGGCCAAGCTTTAGGACTTTGCGGACCACTAAATCCATAATTTTAAATCCTGCGTACTACCAATATATTTTTTTAATGTTGAATACATTTAAAGATCAAAGTATACAGTTAATAAGATAAAACTATTAATTGTAACCAAATTATAAAAGTTTGATTGAAAATAAAAGGATTTTCGACATTTACACGTTTGCTTAAGCTAGTCGTGCCGATGGGGTCTATTTGGTATCCCAATTTTTTATCGAATAACATAAATTTATTATTATATATATACTTTTAATATAAATCCTACATGTTACAAACTTTTTGTATTTGTCTAAAAAAATCTAAAGAATAAATATCATAAATAATCATTAATCTTTATTGTGCGCAATTGCCAAAAAAAAACAACAATAATCGCATTTGTTGCTACGGTCGCGATGTTTTTTCTCGCTCACATCCAGTACAATGTGCCCAGTGCGAGTGAAACGTACAAATGGCACGTGCTGATTGAACACACGTGAAATTCACATCATGGAAAACTATTTTTATCCTTAGAACAATCCATTTTTAAGCAAAATTTAAAGATATTGATATTTTGACTTGAAATGCCTAGGATCTCTGATAGACCCCCTTCGGACGACTCGATGGCGAAAAATCTGTAACTACTTTTTCATTTGAGCTAGACTTATGAAAATAAAAATACATAGAGGTAAAAATATATTCTTTAATATCAAGTTTTTTTTTTAATAATATTAATTGTTTTTTTATAAACTATGTAAAAATTACAATTATGCCATATTATTCTCTTTAATGTTGTTTATTAATTACCAGCGTTATGCAAAAAATACAATCCTTAATGATATATAAAAAAAGTTGTTTATTATTCTAAAACTAAAATATTTAAAACTTCTTCATCAAAACCTTTGTTTGAAATGAACAGTATATAAACCTAATTGTTATATATATTAATATATTAATAAAGATATAGAGAATAGGCTTTATAATTGAATATATAATAATAATGTGCAATTAAAAATCGTAAAGATACACACAATTGAATTTAATAAAGTATTACTCAAAAAGTGCATCAAAGTAGCAGGATTTTTTTATTGTCGTTTTTTTTGTATTTGTCTAAAAAGTCTAAAGAATAAATATAAATAATAATTGACCTTTATTGTCCGCAATTGCGTAAAAAAGATTAAGATGAATGCGAATGTTTTTTCGCACTCGCATCCGGTACGATGTGCAAGTGCGATTAAAATCATACAAGTAGATTAATAAAAACATCTAAAATATCGACCAAATTATGAAATTATATAAATAAAAAACAAGATCACGGTTTTTTATAAAAAAAAATCTACTCAAGATAATAAGGATATTACCGGTAATTGTGTAATTAAACTGACCAATTATTCTAACGATGATGAAATTGATTTCGAACCAGTTATGAAAAAAATCGAACAGAATCGAAAGTGAGGATGAATAAATTTTAGTTTATTAATTTATAATAATATTTTGTTGTTTAATAAAAATTATGTTAAAAATAATAAAGACGTATACATGTGATTTCTTCAATTTTGAATAAATATTTTTAATATAAAAAAAACTGTGGATTATTTTATACGCAATTTTTGGAACGAATCCTTGACTTTTTTTACGCGGTGTTTGTGAAGAACGTATCTATTGCTTAAATCGGGGGATGACTGTATGTTATGGAAAACTTATTGACGAATTATATAATAAAAATGTTAGTTTTAAAGTTTTAGTTATAATACAACAATTTAATGTTTCCTTGCTATATTACCTGCATTTTGTATCACTCGACGCAATTATCGCAACGCTGAGGGCGGAGCAGTTCCGGCGTCGGGGCGCCGCAGCTGGTTTACGACGCTAGGGCCGGAGCGCCGACAACACCTATTATCGGAAAATTTTATAACGGCCAGGGCTGGTTAACTCGGGCCCGTATCGTTTGACATAATGAAAAACATTCTTTACCGGGGCCCCGACCCCGGCCTTTATTAATTCGTCTGTGCATGTTGCAAAAGGCGCAGGGCGGGGATGTGCGCTTTTAATTTTGGGTGCTCACCCCACCCCATAATTTGATATTACGGCGAATCTGATGAATTTTTTTATAGAGCATATTTTACGATTTTTTTGCAATTTAGTTAAAAAAAAATAATGAAAATATCCACCTTTTTTTGAAAAGTGATTGATAGCGGAAGTGAGAAGATTTTTTTATGTTGACCTACATATGCATAAGGTTGCTATTTGATTAACGTCAGAATAAAATATTATTCATATTTCGCAACAATATGATAAACAACCTGCATATTTAATTATTTTTAAAAGAATAAATAAATAATCAAAATTTATATAATTATTAAAAATTAAAATAGAAAAATTAACAGTCCTTGGATGGAAGTTATTTCGAAAAATGTACATATTACCACGTTAAAATTAGTTAAATTAATAATTGGCCTCCAAACCTCTAAATTGAAACGAGAGAGGCATTAAAATGTGGCCAGATATATAGAGATATAAAAAATACAAATTTAATAAGCATTCAAACCTCTTAATAAAAAAGCCCTGAATATTATGTTTTTTTAAATTATTTTAACTAAATTAAAACAAATGTAATAAATAATCTTTCCATCATTATTTTAAAAGGCCTTTATTTGGCACGATATAATCTCTATGCATTTATTTTAAATTTATGCATCTCCAAGGATTTTACCATTGGGATTTGATAATGAATTATTTTTCAACACGTCCCAGACGTTTTCAATGGGAATAATGTTTAGATTAAATTCAGCCAAAAAACGATGTTCTTATATTTGAAAATTTTATAAATAATTTATTACCAATAGATAAAAGCATAATTTTACATAAAAAAAATAAAACTGTCCGAAATTTCGAAAAATAACATAATTAGGAAATTACAAATATTTAAGAATGATCTATGATTTTTTTTATATAGAGTTAAACATCTTATTTTATGCAGCATTTATTTTTTCTATGTTTTACAGTCTAGATTAACGAAAGATGATTTTTTAATTATCACAAAAACACCAGAAATCCAGCTTAAATAAATATTTTAATTTTTTTTTATTTTTCACCAACAATATTTTATTCATAATAATAATATAATATATATTATCATTATCCTTTATTGTCTGCAATTGCGAAAAAAAAATCAGATTCGCTGCTGTTGCCACGGGAGCGATGTTTTTTCTAGCTCGCATCCGGTACGATGTGCCGAATGCGAGTGAAACGGCGAGAGCTCGGTCTGGGGTGAAACATCGTTGTCATTTATGCGTTATATTGATTAGTTAAAAAATCCAAAATATCGATCAAATTATGAAGCACACAATGAATAACTATTTTTATTATTATTACTATTGTTGTGACTATTAGATAACACCCTGGGATTGAGATACATATATGTAAATATTAGAAGAAATTGTGATTGTTAGAAATAATATGCTTATTTTCTTAATTTCGTGGGCTGTCTTATTCTTCATTTTTTTTATAATATTGGTACTCTTATCCTTGACGTATCTTGGTATCGGTAACCATATTAAATGTTTACTTCATTATTAGCTGGCGAAGAGGTTTTACTGTTTTTAGTGTTTTAGAAAAATGAAAAAATGATTTTGTAATTAATTGTCTATTAAGAATTGAATAAATTAATACAAAGTCTTTTATGAATAAAATAATGGTTTACGAATGGTACAAAGCGTCAAAGAAGACCGTGGAGACGACGAGTCCTTTAGATATCGCAGGACATTGATGAAAATAATTATAGACGATCGTCGAGTCACTCTCGTGTCAAGTTTGCAAAATTTATAGTTGAAAAAAATAGAAAATGTCTAATACTGTATTATTATAATGCCTCAGTCTCCATATTCGTCACATATATTACCGTGTGACTTCTTCACTGAAGGAGTTAAACGTCTTACCGATATTTTTTTTTTGGCTAAAAATTATACACGTCCCACATGACCTCATAGAATAGTTAGGATTAGGTAGCTGCATAGACATTTAAATAATCATCACTGTATTGGAATCATAGTTTATTTAGATGTTGCCACCTCGAAATCAAAGTTGACAATTTATTCATGCCTTAAATTACCTGTAATAATCCGCTCTCCCGGACGTGAAATTTAAATCATTTCATATTTCATTACTGGGCCTCGGCTCGGTGCGCTACGCTTCGTAACGAGCTATAAAGGCAAGAATAAAATTCAAATTAAGTAAACGGCGAAAGGTTCGAGTGAATTACGGCCGCAGACATTATTATGTTATGGGGCCAGGATACCAAGGAGCACGGGGAAACCTACCTGCACTTGTTGGGGTACGGGTACGCTCGTGCTTGGAATCCGGTAGCGGAGGGCCCGAACACCGATGCAGCTGAAGGATACACGTTGCGCATTTCTCTCAATTTGTACCAATTTTATTGCACAATATCATTCATAGCGGTGGAGTGAAAATAATCTCATTTAAATTTTTGAAATCGGACGATTGAAACTTGAGATACAGCGATTTGATGCGATAACCAGAGTTCAGCACGATATGGCGCGGTCGCTGATTGGATGAGTAATATTTTTATCATGATATATCCTATATTTATTTAGTTATTTATTTATTTAAAGACTATGCACGTGTAGTATTAAAAAGCGATCCAATTCGCCAACCACGCATAATAAATTGTTATGTACACAAATGGTATGAAATTATTAAATCTCATATAAGAGATCAACGAAAGGATGCTAATTTACATTGAAAATATCTACGTACTCAGCCTTTCCTTCCACCTCCAACTTGCTTTCCCAGAATGTAACGTCTATTGCGAGACGTCTAACTGCACTAATTTACTACAAGGCACAGAGTAGGACAGGGAACCTTTATGACGAGGTCGGGGTAAGGAATCACGACAGACAGGGAGGCCATCAGATCCAAGTGTAAAGGTATCCTTGTCTGACCCGTCTTCAGGTCGCTTAGAAAGATTTGATTTGGTTACATCATTCTTTCCAATTTGGCTCTCTGACATATTGTGAAGATATCTCATATCGGGGCAAGGGAGCAGGTGAAGTCGGGTTGACTCTAGCACCGACATGGTCTGCAAACTCAAAAAGCCCTCTAGTCAGGGCAATTAGCTACTAGGTACATAGACTGTGCTTCGAGGTCTGTTTCAAATCTCCGCAATAATCGCATGTGGCGTAAACTTTGCTCTGCCAGTTTAAAATTCAAAGCCCAATGGCCCATAACGAACTGTGATACGAAGTAGTAGGTTTAATCCATCTCATCTCCATCCTCCTCGTTATGCCGTGGAAAAATCTGAAGCCGACACGGTTCGTGTCAACTTCATCCCATCTTCCTTGCCACTCCCGCAGAGTTGCAGACATCACCAGTTTGCGAAGGCCGAGTTTCCCGGCTTCGTCCTCGTCGGCCAGTGGGGCGATGGTTGTCATCTCAACCTTCGCCTTTTTGCCTGAAAGAGCCAGCCAGATGGCGGCCCTCATCCTCGCACCTGTAGATCCAGTGGAAGGACCCCGGCCAAGACCGGAAGCAGCGCCGTAGACAACGTTCTGTAGGCCCTCTTCATAATGATGAGCGCACTCCTTTGTCCCGAGAGTAGGCGCATCCTTGGGTTCTGTGCCTAAAAACTAGGATCATATGTGGCGATCGCCACAATACGTTATCAGCCAAATAGCTAAACCACTTGGCTAAACTGATTGTCCTGATTACCGGAGAATTACCAAGAGCATCTGTCCTCATGTATGGTAAAAGAAAAAATACACGCGAAGGTGCTCGATAGTAGTGAGTTCGCACAGTACAATGGGGTTATGTACTGCTCCAACCAACAGCTTGGTGTTTTGCAAGAAGTGCTTCTCCAAGTAGATCGATTTTTTATTCTCAAGGGCTACATACCCCAGGCAACCTTAAATCCATGCGCTGGGGTATCTTCTTAGGTCGGCACCCTCATGTCTAAGGATCGTGATCATAATTGTTCCATAAATTCTTGATTTTGTCTCTTCAGGATTCTTTGCATTCTGCATCCCGCATCGCAGCTTCCCCTGTGTCCTTGTACGTTTCTAAACGCGACGAGCTTCTCCAGGCTATCGTTTCTTCTGGCGAGATGCCCAAAGTATCGAAGAATCTTTTTGAGACATATGGTCGAAAGTCGGCCTTCCTTGGTGTTCCTGTTTTTTACAAATCGTTGATAGCTTTGATATCGCATTTTTAACCATCCCTATTCGCCTTTTTATCCCCGGCTCACAATTTCTGTTACTTGTAAGTAGTGATCCGACATAAAGAAACTCTTTAACCCTTCCCAGATCCGGAAGATTAACAGATCTGGATAGCTGATAATCATCGACTTCTGTCAATGATTATCAGCTTGGTTTTACTAAGATAAGGCACGCTGGGGTATAAGCTCGGGTAAAATTCAAATTTTCTCATGAAGAGATATTTTAAGAAGTTTTTCTGGATTTTATATATAACTATTGCGTCCAGGGCGAAAGCCATGCTGTTCATCGATAAGTCTACTCTCTGTCATAACATATACTTTTATATAGAATCATCTCAAACAGCTTGGCAGGTCTGGATAGAACAGCCACTGGCCTTTAATTATCATATATAATAAAAATTGATTAAACGCTGTTATTATGTATATTATTTTATTATCGGCTTCCGTATATTTTGGTATTAATTAATATTTTAACAATTATTTTTTTAATTTTCTTACGGTTTTCGTATTGTTTGATGTATTAATTAATATAAAAAGGGGTGCTGCCGTATAATGATGAAAGAGATGTTTTGTTTGTGAAATGCGTATGAGAGAATAAAAAGGGGAAGAAATTAAAATGGAAAAAGCAGCAGTGTTGAAATTTGATAATAATTAAAATAAAGAAAAAAATCGCTAATAGGGATACAACTTGCCGAATGTGCTGTGTCGTATTATTATGACCGAAATGGTTCGCGAATTCCCGGAAAATCGCAAGATTTTTTTTAACAGCGAAACAAGCTCATTAATTATCCCGTCGTATCCTGCGGGATGTAGTTGCTCCTCCCGAGGACTGTTTACTGGGAAACGTGTTATTTTTTACATCGATGTTAAGAAATTTTCATCGCAAATAACGAAGTTAAATTTGCGGGTCGAGCGGCCGGCGAATTTCCATCGTAAACATTTTCTTTTTTTTCCCACGAAATTCGCATTAATTCAATAACAATTACGATTTTTTTTTATGATTCGGCTGGGGATTTACCCTATCGAAAATTTTCTGATTAATCATTCAAGTTTGGAGGTCGGCGATTGGCTTTGTAACTAACTGTGCGGATGAATTGCACGTAAATAACGTTTTGTTTCCCTAGTTTTCAATTAACTGCTCGGTCGCACTGGTTTCATAGAACAAAAAGCTAGTATCGAACCAGATGGTCAGTGTGGAACTTTAAAATGACAGAGGGTAGAAGGCGGTAAATAAAAAAAATGGGATTTCTACAGCGATTCAAAGGTTAATTTTGACCACAGTGGATGTTAATTAATATCATTATTATGAATTAAATGAGAATAAAATATGCTTTATTTTATTACAACTAATTCAATAATATTATTTCTCAACTGCCAAATAGATTGTATTATCTAATATCCATTTAAAAAAAAACTTACCAAGTATAAATTAAAATACTGGTACAAGCTTCGGTTTGGTTATATTAAAACAATGTTTTTTTTTCTATTAAAAAGAGCTAATAAAAGCTGAAAACATTTTTAACAAATGTAATTAGACGAATATGGAGGATAAGACTGAAATTTCGTAGTCTAGAATTTATCTTTTTATTATACCATGAATTCTAGATATAGCAATATTTACTAATGGATAATCAAGGATCTGAATCATATGGAAATTTCTATAGGTCATTTTAAAATTATGAGGGTATTTTTATTTGTTTCTAATAATTAATTATGGTTAACTAAATATAATTAATTATTTATTTATTTCAGTAATAAATATATGTGGGTTTTATATTACAGTTTAAACTTAATAAAAAGTAGCATATATTTAGAGACAAATTAGGTTAAACAAGCATTTTACAAAGAGTTCTATCTTTCGACACTAACTATTTAAGCTTTTATATAATTTAGTATTTTCAAAAAATATAATTCTAACTGCTTGATGTTTTGTTCGTTAAAAAAAGAATCGTTTTTAATTCGTAGATATTTCTAAATATATTTAAAAATCGTAATATATTTTTTTAAATATATCTCAGGATATATAGAAGAAGTTGGTCTCGTATAACACGGTCAGATGGTTCCACAAAAATATCGTAGCATAAATCCGTGTACGCGCAGAATTTATCTTACTGAGTTTTTGTGAAATCAAAACCGAATTACTCGATAATATATTATAAATTCTCTCCGGTAAAAAAGATAAATGATTTTTTAATATTGGTCAATGATGCTTTAAAGATTGTTAGTAAGAATATTTTTTATTAACAAAGAATAATATATCAAATATTAATATACAAAAACCCAAAAAATAAATTATACAAATTATTATTTAATAATATGGATTTAAAATTAAAAAAAATGCATACATCACGACTAATATGTTAGAAACTAATGAAGCTTTTTGTTTATCATTGTTATCCTGAGCTATAATCGATATTTGTGTTTTTATTATATTACAGTCTTGGAAACCTAACTCTTCCTAAGCAATCGTCTGTTAAAGATCTGGGTATTTCGTTTGATTCGAGTTAAAATTTAGTTTACACGTATCGAACGTGTGTTTGAGATCGTCAAGAATGTTGGGCTTCGTCTTGAGAAATTCTCACCACATACGTAGCACCTTAGTCATACGAGTGCTATACGATGCATTGGTTCGGAGCTTGCTCGAATCAGGTTCCATTATATGGGCGCCTTATGACACCTCGAATTTCCCCAGAGTAGAGAAGATACAGAAGAAGGTATCTCTTCATGAGGGAGTTTAGATTATATGTATTCTATGATTCATGGGCCCAGGGCTGCCTGGGGTATGTAACACTCGAGAAAAGAAGGTCGATTTACTTGGCAAAGCACTTCTTCAAGCTGTTGGCTGGCGCAGTACATAACCCCCTTGTACTTTACAAGTTACCCTTATAGGCGCCATCTCACTATCATCGCTCGTTGAGGACAAATGCCAAATGTGAGGACAGGTGCTCTCAGAAGCTCTCTGTTATTACTATTACTCTGCGGACCTCGGACCCCTGGCATCGAAACGGTTAATACATATTTAAATACTTACTAAGAATATAACACGGGTAATTATTTTTCTTAAGGATTTATGTCGAAATATTATTGAGTCATATACATATAATTAATCTTTTTTATGGTAACTTTTTTAAGTTCTTAAAATAAAAAAAGGATATGTTTTATATGCTATAAGTTTATTTAAACATCATACTGTATCGGCCACATAGGCACACGTCGTCGAACACAGCACCGGCACGATACTGCTTCTAAATAACCATAGCACGGGTGCTAAAACGAATTAAAATTTCAATTTCCAAAGCTAATATTTCAACAATATTGGCAATGGAACTTATCCAGGATTCTCCAATTCCAAGTTGGCAAAGAGCGCTCTGCGCCCTCCGCCTCCCAGCGACGCCCCCGCCTCCCCCCAACTCACGCACCTTGAATATAAACTAGTGGGCGAGCGGAAGATAATTTTTTATGGCTCCATCGAACAAAGGCGTCGGGCCACTTCGACTACCGGTGCCGGTTGGGGCTTAATGGCGCGTGTGAATATTATATTTTAATGTCGGCCATTTGCAGACGTGCGCAAAACTAAGACGCTCCCCTGAACAAATGCACGCTTTCATGCACAATTAGACAATTGCAGTTCACTGCAGATTTCAAAGTCGGGCTTAATTAATTGGATGAGCCGATATTCCGACTGTGATGTGTAAGCCAAACAGATGAAACTGCTCGTCCGTGCGTTTTTGGATCGTATTATAGCTACACAGCGTGTCGATCATTTCTAATTTTATATTATTATTTAAAATAAAGTGTATGGATCAAAGTCAATTTTGTATCCTACAAGGCAGAAGAAACCTTTAGATCAGGGATGAGCAGGCCCGCGGGCTCGTCCTTAGGGGCAGCCGGGGCACTACCCCACACACATTTCTCCGAATAAAAAAAATAAAAATAATAATATGCGAACAGAACTGCATTTTTTTTATGTGTTGTGGCATTTTTGTATCCGCCCTGGTTACGTGGTGGCACTCGTGATCGTAGCTTTGACGCAAACGAGTGTTGTTCTTTGTCAGTCAGTGGAGATAAAGAGAAATGTTCCGTATTACCGTATACAGAAACTCGCTTTTCGTTTGCTGCATAAAGCTATCTTTTGGGCAGGCCTGTATGTGCCCCTCCAGTCTATATTTTCTACCCGATTTGAAAAATAAACGTTTTACTACTATATTTAGCATTTCTCTTTCTGGAATTCGGATATCATCATCAACTGATTGATAAAAAAGGTTCCATAATTCGATTAATTTTCTAATTTAAAATTTTCAAACGCTCGTGCAATCGTGTTTCACATACTTTGGGGACAGGGGTTCAGATAAATAAATAAATAATATTAATTAAAACGATTTCCATTTATTTTGAGTAAAATATTTATTTTTATATTAAGAGTTTTGATTATATATTAATAAAATGATATTTCTATTATTTTCTTGGTTCGACCTCACTGTACTACAGTTCGAACTACAGTTTTTTTTTTTAAAAAAAAGGTAGGGGCGCACTTCAATCTCATCATGCCCCACCTGTCTTCTTACATGTGGCACAACATTTTTAAATTTGTAGTTGGCCCGTTGTAAAAAAAGGTTGATCATCCCTGCTTTAGATACATCATATCAGCTTTTACATTGTTTATTAGCGATTTTTCTAATTTTGAAGCCTTCTCTAAGCCTTTAATATTAGTTTATTGGATTTGGTAATATAAGGTTCTAAACTTATCATCATCATCATCATTTGCCAGTCACAAGGCTCTCACTCGCTGAGGGCAT
>JAGXCT010034610.1:0-53178 GCA_022495035.1 Philopotamus ludificatus
AATAATCTAGAAGGCACTATTTCATATAGTATCGCATATACGATAGCATGGTCCCACAGTTTGGGATTTATGGACTTATTAATAAATAAAAAATAGTCACTTGATGTGCACGTGTCATGGATTCAAAAAAGGTAAGCGTCACTCTCAATACTGCCTCTAAAAATCAATATAGAGATCCCAGGATGCTCTTTATTAGCTGGTAAGTCAATTTGCCGATCAGTAATCTCTGAGTCGGCTTTGCCGATTCCATCGTTCAGTAAAAAATCTTTAAGAGCAAAGAGTCTTTTTAATCCAATTAAAAAATAACTTTTTAGAATCTGGATAAACGAAAATTTGGGCAATTGTGGTCCGAATAACGTAGGCTTTAGCAAATAGTACTATCTATCTTGATTATCAGATTTTAATAGTTTAATCTGTTTAATATATATATTTTTTTATAAATAATAATAATGTTAAAATTGTGTGAAGCGATCTAGATACGAATCTTAAAATATGGCCATTGACCCAATTATAACTGTTACGTGGTGTATCATATTTTTACACAACTTGTTGAGCAATTGGGACACTTTATTACGTTTCCTTTTTTTATAATATAGATTAAAAATCCTCAAAATGTGATAAAATTAAATAAAAGTAATAAATATTAAATAATAAAAAAGGACACACGAGTAAATTTACGTCCCGTTACATGACCAGTGTAAAGACGCCGAAACGTCGACCGGACTCTTTTCAAGAAGATCTTCATGCGACGATTACCACAATCAGATAAAGGCATTACTGGACTTTACTTACTTTTACTACTTCTATCGCCCGACACCGGCAGATGCCAATCAGTCACTTTATATCGTTTATTTTATTTTTCATAATAATTACCGACGGCACGCGTCCACCGCTGGAAATATCATTCGATGCCGGTTTTTTCCAATTTTTTTTTACGATTATTTCGATACCTGCTCTCAGCTTCTCATTGGTTTGTTATCGCTGGCAGTCGTCGGATTTAATTACATATTTAATTAGCTGTAATACGTGCCCAGTGGACACATAGTCTATCAAGATTGGTCCCGAAAAAAAACGTATATATGTAGCTCGGTGTAAAATATATATATGGCGCTATAAAAACTGCTCTGCAAGTCGCGATATCGCCTCTGCTATCTGATGAGATTATATCTGCAAAGTGTGAAAACCAAATTGGTTATTAATATAATAAACTGGTGTGGCAACCGCACGACTCTTTGCTAAATTACCCGACATACTTTACAATTCCAACGCATTAATTTTATATGCAAAATGTACGGAATCAATCTTAAAATAATCAAAAAAACATTATTTAGACCTATTTAGCTCAAAAGTTGTTTTTCAAGAATCTTGAAGTCATCCATGGTATTTTATTTGCAGCATATTTTGTCTAATTACTAACTGGGGGCTCTTCTTACTGCCATCTGAATTTGTAATCAAAAGAACAATTAGCCTGTTTTTACTTAATTTCCTTTCATGACAAGTTTTACCCTTGAAACGGAATGTCTTCGAGGGAAGAACATTAGAAAACAGTTCATCAGCATTAAAAATATTTCTTGTAGCATAGTCTGCAATTGGAATAGGAACATTCGTCTGCTTCCAATCTTCATAGATGTCTAATTCAACACTTCGAGATTACCCCTAAACTAATCTATACACCACAAAGTGACTCTTCTTGAAACGATTTGATGCTGTAAATCCATCGTTATTAAATCGAGACGCAATATGCAGGGCCGTATCTCGAATAATATTTATTCCTAATATTTAAAAACGTTGCGCATTTATTTAAATATGCTTAAAAATTGATTCGAATTTAAAATATTTAAAACGTAAATTGGGGAAAATATTATATTATTAATATAAATAATAATATTATCAGAGTAAGTTTTATTTGGTATCTGTTTTATTACATAATAATTCTAAGCCAGCTTTTTTACCATTTTCTTATGTATATTACATGTTTCCTTTATTTATTAATAAAATATTTAAATGAATAAAACAATATGTTATATTTCGACCATGTTACTCAAGGTTTGGTTAAAAAATAAGTGTAATTATTAATTTTTTAAGCTTTATTAGTATAATTGGTATAATTGATCGTTGATTACGAAATTGTTACGCACATTTTTTAATTAAAAAAATACTAAATACGCAGATTTTGCAGGCTATATTAGCTTAAATAAGTCACAATTCTGTCGTTGTGTAAGTATAATAAGCGCCTGATTTATAAGCTTCCAAATAACTTATATGATTATAATAATTAAATAATAAATTGCGAAAGAGTTTTTGCGCCCTGGTGGGATGCACTAGCTCAATAAATAAGTTTGCTTTATAATAAAATATAAAATGTCTGTGAGTCGATTTAAATGCCATACATAACAGAAATATTTCCGTTTGGTATTAAAATGCTTGATAAAAAAGTGATTGGATTTTTTAAATATCAGAATAAAGTAAATTGTTTATTTTTTTCATATTAAATAGCGTGAAATTGTAATATCTATGAATCAGATAAAAATGTAGTTTTTTATTTTCTATCGTTTACAATCCTAGGTATTAGTAATGTAATCAGATTGAATCAATGAATTATATTATATGCATATATTACAGCACTTCTCTAAAAAAATCTATGTATTAAATAAATATATGTGTTGTTATAGGCAAAAAAAAATATAAATTTCTTGGCTTTCAGGTATTTTTTTTTATATAAAGCACCGTTTTAATTAACTTCTTTACTTGTATTTAATTATAATTTATGATATAGTGTTGGAAATAGTGAAAAATAAAAAACAATGTTTTAACATAAAGATAAATATTGATGGGATTTAGCAGTGACTAAATCTATGAAAAAAATATAAAAAAACTGGGTCTGTAGAGCTCTAAAAAGAACAGGAACAATGCGGAAGATAACCGCTCCTGAAGATCATCTTTTATAAAGGTTCTCCTCAATCAACCGATTTAAAACTGCAGTGGATATAAGAACAAAGTTCATCGGAGATGGGGGAATTAAAGTTAGTGACGAAATGATACAAAGAATGCTTAGGGATGCTAATGGTCTAAAGTTTTCCGGAACTAGACTGAAGAGGTCTCGAGGAAAATTAAGTTTTTCGGATGAAAGCAGGAGTAAAGCTCGTCGAAAAATACACCAGGTCAATAGTGAAGCATCCAGCAAGAAAAATAGTGTGTGGATGTTTTTCTAACTATGGAGTTGTAGATTTAGTGTTCATCGATGGAACCGTCAATGCAGAAGTTTATAAAAGGATCATAAATAAGAACCTTGTTCCATCCATAGAACAACACCTACCTCATACAAACGACTGCATTTTCCAGGACGATTCTACACCATTCATTCCATCGGACTAAAACGCCAATAAAATTATTTTAATCATTTAAAAATCATTCAATGAAAAAACATCTAACATTTCTTACTCTTATTTTTACAGATCAAAAATTTGGGATTTTAAGATTGTGATGACCAAGTAATAGTCCTGATTTAAAATCAGTAATGACGTCAATAACAAAGGTCTAGTATGAAGAGATAACGGGAGAAACAATAAAGAACCTGATGGATTCAATGTCGACTCAAATTCAATAATAAATAAATGTTGTGTGCACTGCACAGAATAAATCTATTTTTTGTTTATAAATGCAGAATAACTTCCCAAGCTCCCAGATAATTGATTTTATTGAGAAAAATCATTACAAAAAGATAATATGTTACTTTGTATTGAAAAACCTCTGCGCAATTGCAATTTAAACCATCCGCACGGCAAAAAAAGTGATCTTCTCCAGCGATCATGCTCAAATCAACATTTCATGATTCACAATAAATCATCGGGTCGTGTGGCTGATTAAAAAAAAGTTGACATTTGCAGTCACATTGACAATTGACAGGTGCCTCTCACTCGCTAAGGGTTTCCCAATCCAATAACGTATCACAATTATTTTTCATTATTTGACGCATGTATGTAGTTCGGTAGCAGTTTTTTACGACCACTATCTATTATACGTTATTTAATTTCAATCAGCCTCCAGCGATTCACAAGATTAATTAATTTTCTGGTTATTTGACAACATTTGACGCATTGCTGGCAGATTGGATATTTGTACAGAACAATTTTTTTCTACATTTGTATTTTTCAGACAACGTCCTGTATTGTCGCGTGTCCCACTTAACAATCGGCCAATGTTTTTGTCGACGATTTGCTCACAAGGTGAAATTTGTGCAAGTCACGAGACGATTTTCACAAATCATTCGCCAAAAAAAAATTGATATCAACTTAGAAATCAATCGATTTTATTAATTAGAGTATTACAGCAACGGTGTAATTAATTGACTGTAAATAAAATTAATTTAAATGCAAAATGTGAATATATCATGTCGCGGAAAAAAATGCAAGGCTCGTGACTCTAGATCGTGATTCTATCAGTCTCTTAAAAGAAAGTTATCTAAGATTGATAAAATATATATATATGGTTTTTTTAATAAATTTTGCACAGCATATATATGCGACGGCCAATTCGATATCCATTGGAATCGATCGACCAATTAATGGCGAACGGCGTTTCGTTTGCCATCGAGAAGATTTAATATTGACCTTTATTTTATTGCATCGGGCATCAGCATTCGTCAGTACCACGGTTCGATACATCATCATATTTATTATGATTGCACCAAAATCATTTCCCACAGACAGCAACGAGTAATTGTTTCTTTTTTATTTTGCTTTTTTTATAAATATATTTTTTTATAAATCGTCTGCCAAAAATGACGCGTTGACATTTTGCAAGCGGCGAAACGAGTTTCCAAAAATTTAAACATCAACGGTTACGTCGATAATTGCGACGCCATGATTTATGAGACACTGATGATTTGAAAAAAAAATCGGGAAAATCCGATTCCGCGATCTCCCCGATTCGACGACGCCGGCAAAATCTGCATATCGGTTTCTTTATTATTTGGTTGCGTCGTCAACGGCGCCGACTACGGCCGTATAGTATAGAGTGAAATTAATAATACGTGTTCAGCTATGTGCCAATTAATTTTTAGCACATTTCAGCCATTAGTCTGTCAGTTGTGTCAGTGATTGGTTGCGGTAGGTGGTGTCCGTTGTCCGGGGCAGCAGGAAGAGGTCGGCATGCAGATATAATTAAACGCGAGGCGGTCCTGTTTGTACTTCATTACTGAGGTTGATTGTCGATGATGGCCCTAGTCCCGAACTTAATCGACCGAGTAATTCAACCTTGCTGCACGTGCACGGTACATTCTTTATGCTTTGGGTCAACTACAGCCGCTGCCAAAAATAATTCAACGTATGTTTTTAACAATAAAAGACATAAGATAATAATATGAAATGTTTCAAAGTACATGCTGCTCTGATGCTTTCAAATCTTCGAATCACTTTCGTTATGGTTTTCGGTTAAATTAAAAAATATTTATCGGCTCGGTTCCGGTTTTCGTTCCCGGGAAAAAAAATATTAATCTCGGTCTTCGGTTCAGCTCCGATTGATTTTTTTTCAAATTCTTTTTTTTGTATTACGCATAATAAATTCATTGATAAATAACATAAAATCCAAGCATTTCAATTCAAGATATTGAGAAAATCTTAATCCATATCTTGATAATAAAATGATTATAATATTGTGTCTTACAGCGGAACCATATTGTTGGATACCGTGTTATAGGGGGGTTTCCTGTATATTCAAATATTCGCGGAGATCTTCAACTTAATCTAGATACATATGCTCTTCTTTTTGCAAAAGATCTGTTATTCTCGTTTTTTGCTTTTGGCTAATTGAAATAAATACTGTGCAGTTTGATCTCTAATTTAAATGAGGGGTTTTAAGAGATATTTTACGTTCCTATCAAACATTAATATTAATAAAATATTTTCGTCACGGAGGCTCAAAACCAACCGCGTCCTCCGAAGGTGGTCTATTTATATGGGAAAATAGACCCCACGCATTTCAACTCAAGGTATTGATGAATTCTTCATAAATATCATAACTTAACATAATTTGGTCGATTTAGGATTTTATAACTAATCAATATGACGCGTAAATGACACCGATAGACCGACCGCTAAATTCTCTTGGCACGTGTCACTATTATACGTTTCACTCGTACTTATCACATTGTTACGGATGCGAGCGAGAAAAATCATCGCGGCCGTGGCTACAGAAGCGAAAATTGTTGATTTTATTTTTTTCGCAATCGCGGACAATGAAGTCAATGATTATTTATAATATTTTTTTATTAGACTTTTTTAAACACAACACAAAGAGTCTGTAATATGTAGTATTCATATTAAAAAAAATATTCGAGCAAAATCAATAACTAGGAGTCCTAAATTGACCCCATCGGCACGGCTAGGTTAATGACAAATTTGGCATTGCTTTTTTGCCATTAATTAAAATATATTTTCAGATATATAAACGACACAGCAACTCGCACGCAGCTTTCTGAACGTACATAATTTGATATCGATCAAAGATAGCTTTTAGTCAAAATGTAAAGTCTTTGAAGGGCCGCACGAGAAAATGTGGCGGGTCACATGCGGCCCGCGGGCCGCGAATTACTCACCCCTGTATTAGGGGATCGGAAAGGATACAAATTTGTTTTTTCTTAAATACTAATCAACAAAATAATTTCCATCATTTTCTGACACATTTTACCAGCTTGGAGGCTGTTGTTCGATTCCCTTTTTAAAAAGTCCTTCGATTTTTTTATTTAAATAACATTATTAATTTTTTACCTCTTAATGTATGCTCCTACGATCTAAAAAGGTGGTAATCCGACCCATTTTTTTCAGAGCTCTTTACCCATTCGCTCAAGTTGTTCACAATTCACTGTCGCTTTAACGTTCTGACTAGGTTCAAGCAATTCATAGTGTATAATTTTAGAAAAATCCCTCCACACACAAACAAGGACCTTCTTTATTGTCAGTGATGGTCAAGGGGTCCGAACAGGTACTTCTCCGGAAGAAAGCCATTGTTTATTCGTATAGGATTATTGTATAGCACCCACTTCTCATATCCAGTTACAATTCGCCTCAAAAACGGATCGGCTTCATACCGAGACAAAAGAGACGCGCCCTTGATCGAGCGCCGTCTCCGTCAATTCATGAGGAAACCAAATTCCTTGCCTGTACAATTTTCCTATGCGACGAAGATGATCCTGAACTGTAGATCAAGGACAGTCAATCTTCAATGATAATTCTTTACTTATTTGACGAGGATCCGAATCCACCGTCGCCTCCAATATATCATCATCTAATTTTTGAGGTCGTCCTTTTCGTGCAACATCTTAGAGATTCCTATTTATATTTTTAAACATTTTAAACCATCGATGACACTTGTTTAGTTTCATCGATGTCAATATCCCCGTAAGTATCAGCAATGTTTTTCACTGCTTCGTTGGCCTTGACATCTTTTCCCCTTGGTAGAAATTTGATTACTTTTCTGTTCCCCTAACGGATACGAGATGTGTATTTCACTAAATCTGCTACCTCATGTTTAGCCCCCTGGCTCATCACCAAGTCGACCCCCGTATGGGTTGAGTTTGGCGTGGCTGAGGATAACATATTTACCTCATGTTTAGCCTTTATTTCCTTACTTCTGTGTGAGGAGCCACCTTCCTCAACTTTTCTACTTTGTCCGGTCCGCTGTCCTTGTCCAGGCCTGTTATGATGCGCCCTCCGAAGACATTTCGATTCGGACCGAATTCGCTGAATTGTGAATGCGATGAATTTCAGATATTAAAATACTGTGAAATACATTCGCCATTCCTTGGCGACCCAACTTGAACCACGTCGCCAATTTAATCAATTAGTCAACGTGCGCAGCAATGCAGACGCGCGGCAGCCCGGTTGCCGAGCTCCCAGGACCGTATTCAGGAATCGAATTAATTCGGGAAGCAATTAAAACACGGCAGGACCCCTTTGCAGAGGTCTTCGGTGGTTGCCGAACCCCACCCACTAATTACACGGCCATTAATCGCACACAGAACCTGTCGCGGTGATAATTGAACCAGCAGCCCCTGGTCAGCGTCGGCTCACCACCGCGCCGAATTGTGTTATTGTTATTGCCATGCAAAGCTCGATGACCACCCGCAGCAATATGAAAGTCCGTAACAACAGGGCTGGTCTTGATTATCTATAACATTACACAGTTTCAACATTTAATAAAAAAAACCTGCGGGATTTCTGAAAGTCATATTGTCATATTTTTGTCGTTGTTGAATTGCTACATTTGTCTCGAATGTATCTTGACGAGACATATTGGATGGTGCTTTATTGTTAGCTTTTGAGAGAATTTTACATTTCTTTGATTTTACATTATTTTTGGTAATTAAATAACTTTTCCGGCACACAAAGTCATTACGTATCCGAAAGAATTTAATATATATGTATATTTTTAGTTAATTACCATTAAACTATGATATTTTTATAATCATATGTGTTAAATTTATGAGTCAGTCTTAAAAACGTTATGAGTCTATAAAAATATATAATATAATAAACAGTTTAGTGGAGCAAGCTGACTAATATGGCCAAGTTAATTTAAATAAAAAAATAGTTGAGAATCGCCAATTTTTCTCGCCTGCAATTATCGATAATTTTACGTGTGGAATGCTAGAATTACTTCGCACTCGCATAATAAATTGCGAGAATATTTAAAATTTGTCAAAAAAAATATCAATCTCAACCCGACAACGCCCATCACGATAAAGAATTTCAATCAACACCTCATCGACCAAAGTCGTGGCAAAATACGTGGAAAAGTCGTTTAAAACCGACGAGAATGGTGGTCGTATCTCCACGGGCATCTCCTCGTTCGTCAGTTTTTTTAATGTTTTGTGGGTAATTTTAATTATGGCCATATTTCGGTGGACACCTACTTGACAGCCTGTCACCATAAATCAACAAATTATTGCATTCATAACTTGGACCTACATTTGCGTGACGATGAAAAATTTAATAAAAAATATAAAAAGCGACACGACACCGCAGTGCATACAGGGTGTTCGGATTTGGGTCAATCTGTGCTGTGCCATATTATAACGACATATTAATTCACTCATTATGCAAACTGCCCTTAGTGATGGAAACAGGTTTCGCATGTATGATGGCAGTTTTTTAAATGGCAGATAAGTGATTGATTCAATTTAAATTCAAATTATATTTCGACGTCGAACGTTGGATGCGACTTTTCCAAAAAACACTATAAATTAAATGTAAAATCCGCATTATTGACATGAAGATGCTTTCTACTCTATAAAATTTGTTTCATAGTACACTTGTAATAAGGTTTCATGTATCTTAACTGTTCAGATATCGAGGATAAATAAAACACATGTGTCTACCCCTGGATCATTATTGGCCGAAAAGGGTACTCTTTTATTTTTGGTCGGATGTTTTGGGAATAATTAAGTATGATTTAGCAAAATCTGGTTAGTCAGCCACAGCAGAGGTGTATTGTACCCAAGATAGCATCAGTAAAACGATCAAAGTTGAATACGATTATGGAAGACCACACGCTAGATTCAGGAATAAATACCATATTCATCTTTTTAACTTGGTGGATCTTAACTCGTATGTTGAGGTAGTTGACATCCGATCAGACGGTAAATTAAATACGATTCGGCCCTACCAACTTCCGATTGTTATTGTTACAATCCGCGCTTTGACAGCTCAGCTCCCGGGCTTTTAGCTGGTGACCTGACCCAAATTGAAGAGCCTAGATAACTTGGAGGACTTGGAAAATGGAGAGAAGCAGCGCAGGACCGGTGGAGATCGCGTAATGTCCTCCAAGCAGCAAATATCCACTTTGGATTAGAAGGCCACTTATCTAAATAATGTAATTTGACAATAAAAATTCATAGAAAACCGCGGTATATCATGAAGCGTTATAGGAGGGTTTTCTGTACTTGAATCTAATCTTATTCTTGAATAATATACGTCATCTTCTAAAGCCTTTATCCCGCGCTTTCGTCAGCTTCCAGAACTATGTCACACGTATCGGGTTGAGTCATAAATAAGTACCACTGCACCTTTAATTATTGCTGTATTATCTCTGAAAGGTAAATCTCAAGATTTAGCTACCATTAACTACTTTCACTAAATTAAAAGTGTTTGCTTTACATGTAACGTAAAGGTAGATTGATATATCATTCTATAAAGGATTGTATTTTTTTTTTTATCAAAATGGAACTTACTTATTACTCAAATCAAATTGTAGCACCGGAAGTAATACCATCTTATATATCTTCCCCTTTATTTTATTGAAACGTCGTGCTACTTTGTTTAATTTACTAGAGGAAAACTACGCTGTAAAGATGGAGAGCCTTGGTATTTGATTTAACTTGTAATGCATTTCGTCTTATTATTAATCAATTGACTTCTAATCGAGTTCTCTAATATCCCAGGTTTGCCAATGCTTTAGTCGCATGGTTTTCTTAAGCTCGAAGAAAAACTAAAAATGTAGTAAAAATAATAGATCAGACTTGTGGATCTACCATAGGAGGAAGTAGACCACTTCTAATACAAATCTGAAAATCCTAATCTAAAGATTCATGATCGATACTGCGAGACGTAAGACTACATGAGTAAACTATAGAAGTTCAAGATGACACTCATGATAATCCTATAGCTAATTCTGCACATAGACAGAGAATTTGGATGAGTAAGATTTGAATTTAACATCCACAATTAATTGTAGGGCATCTTCTATCATACCAACCTTGATGTCAAAGAACTGTTGCTTCTCATCGAGAATGTAGTTGTGCGTCAACAGTAACCGACGAACTACGGCCAATTATTTATATATTGTTAATCGACTTAGTTTCAATAATGTTGTTCGCTCTTCCTTACTAGAGGACCTCTCCTTTGAAAAGGTTCTTACCATTATGAAAAGATTGGTGTTACGCAACAAGGTTAATGCTAGCTAAGATTTTTGCCGCCGTAACCCTCAAAGAAGAGGAAATCGAATACCGAGACAAACCCCCACCCACTTGCCTGGACACAGTAAAGAGGGTAAAATCCGATACCAACAGTGGTGGAATATAGCAATCGCTAAGTGAAGGAATTACGCATTTCAAGATGGGTTGATCCATAAAGGTATGGACGTAAATGTGGAGTCCTCACGCCATTCAAAAGTCTGGTAAGGTCCATATACTCTGCTAGTGAGTATCTCGTGGCCAGAAACTGTTAATGATGTTGATATATTATTCCACGTCGATTTAAATAATTGTAATTTATTTTAATAATTTTGATATTTTTCCCTCTTGGCCCCTAATTATCCGGCGCCTGCGTGCGCCACACAATCTGGCCATATGGACGGCGCGCCTCTGTGAAGATGAACAGTGCGCCACCAAAATTAAAGACACATAGACACATACGTCCCAACACGGGCAAGGCATGAAGAAAATTACATTTCTAATATCTGTTATTAAGGCATTGATTTATGCTGGTTTGACATTTCGTAATTCGTTTTTGGCGCAAAGAGCGACGCCTCTCCAATGACGCCGCCATTTTTATTGCACCGACCGGCGCCATATCCTGCAACAAACGAGGTGCAAATGCGCAGATACATATTTTAAACGGTCTATAAATTGATGGTATACATAACTAATGCGTTATTTCTTTTCCATATATGCCACCGTGCGATTATGGCCGCCGAGCGTTCCTATTCATTTTATTTGAGACATAAACATGTAGCGGTGTAGGAAGCCATTGTGCATTGACCACGTAACGTCAGCCATTTATGACCAAACATAGGCCGACTTTCTTGGATAGAATAGCTGGAATAGCAGAAAACAAGACATTGATATTATCCAAACGAGATGTTTGATTGAAGCGTATGAGCCGTTCCGAGAATTGATACGGCCTGGCCTATGAAAATGTGTCAACTGTCGTATAAAATCGTGAATAAATTTAAAAAAAACGGATTTAAAAGTTAATAAAAAAATATGAAACTAGTAAATAATATTATTTAAAAAAAACCGTGTAAATTAAAGACTTTTTAAATTTTCTTATTATAAAATGTTAAATTTTAATTTATTGAAGATGGATCCCATGTTATAGTAAACCAATTTTTAAAAAGGTCTTTAATGATCCAAGATTTTAAAACCCCTTAAATGGCTCTTGCCGGTTTTTTTTTGAGCTTCGACAAACCCGCGTTAATCGAGAAAGTATAAAATCGGGTGTAAAATTTTAATTACATTAAAATTACAGCATTTTAATAAATATAGCGGGAAAATGTCGTTTTTAAAGTTAGGCCCTTTTGAGAGTTGTCCATCTGTTAGCATGTCTTCTGTTTTTAATTGCCAATGAAGACTTTTATTTCTCTATTTTCTGAATATTATATATTTTTTTAACAACAATTTTCTTAAATATGGATTTTTCGCAATAAATTTGATCGTAGGAATGAGATAATCTAAGCTAAAAGACTTAAAATATTCTAAAAAAATCAAATCATCGGTAAAAAATACATGAAATAAAATAAAGGAACTTGTAATATAGTTATTTCCAAGGGCGGCTCTTGCAAATTGAGGACTTATATATTTTTAAATATTAATATATATGTGTCAATTGATTATACTTTATGCATATAAAAATATGAATTAAATTTCTATTTAGTGTTACGTCGCCCGGTGTAGAGCAATAGCGCTGTCTGCTCGTCAGCGCTACCAGCGTCGTGTATTGGATGAATGCGGGGCGGTAGCGGGATGGGAAGAATCTCGTAGCTCAGTGCTATATTGCGCTGCGACTCGCAGCAGCCCCGCACTGTTCATTCTGAGTCACTGTAGCACAACGTAGCTTCACGACTCGTGGCACTAGTCATTTTGTTTTTATTTTAAATAGATTATTATTATTGGTACCTTATTTTTTATGTTTTTTGATAAAAATATGAGCGAAATATACTTTTTTTCATTTTTAATCCTCCGCAGCACCCTAAAATATTCACGAGCCGCCACTTGTTATTTCCCATCTATTCTATACGCATATTTTATTAGAAAAAGTGGTTAATGTAATGAATCTAATAAATAATCATTTAAAAAACCGTGTGAATCAAAGGCTTTTTTTTATTTATATAGATAATTATTAAGATAATTATTTTATCATAAAATGTTAAATATTTTTTATTTATTGACGATGTATGGCATATTATAGTAAGTTCCAAACTTTTCAATATATGATTTAAAAAATGCGGAGCTAGGGCGTTGGAAACTAACTATTTTTTTTAATTTGAACAAAAATCAATCTCCTATTTTCAAATATCTCAAGTATCTATTTTCAAGTATCTATAATTTATGTTTCATATGTATAGTTAATTATAATTTTTTTTAATTATAATCTAAAAAAATTTAATGTATTCGCAAAGAAATAAATGAAGAGTATAAGAGTAATATTTTTTTGGATTGAAAACTGTAAAAAGCTGTAAATAAAAATATCGTTTAATATTATTATTAGGCATTTAGTGGCAGTGTTCCTCAACATTTAGAATTATTCACACTTATATAATGTGAATCTTTTAAGAATAAAATAATTTAAGTAAGAAATTTGATATAATTTTTTTTTTATAAAATAATAAAAGTGTTGAGCTTTATTATTAAGTTTGTATGCTCATATATTCACATATTCTAAAAATATTAATACATTTTTTGTTAGCGTAACTACCTTAAAAATGTTATTATTCATAATAAACGGGAATAATTTATTCTGTATAAATTATTATGAAGGCATAGTTTATATTGTTAGTAATTTATGTGTAGGCAGTTTATAATATGATAAATGAATGAATACCCTTTGACTGCTGTATATCACGTCAGTATGAGAAATGGACCGAGTCAGAGACTGGTTCGTAAAAATCGGCAAACATTTTACGACTTTTCGCGTAAAATAAGCTATTATGTTTGTTATCCACATTTTGTCAGCAATAAATTTCTGCATGGGTCCTGTTATATCTCGAGCTTTTTTTCATTATTGTTATTGCCGATTAAATATGCAAACATTTCGAATTTTTATGTATCGATCCGACCCGAATAAATTGATAGCTCATTTCGTATATATTTTTTTTTCGGGCGAAGGGTTCCCGCGTGCAGAGGCGGAGAACCAATCAGATCGTCACCCCGGGAGACAAATGAAACGCATTTGCAATGTCGGATGTGACTCGATCGTAATATGATAATGATAATTTGCGAGCCACCTTGTGTGCAGTTGCGGATTCGAAGCGCTGCTGCCAATCGCTGTCGGCCTTTTGTTTTTATTGCGATCGCTATCTTTCAATTGGTTTTAGCGATTTTATGTCGACGTATTGGCGTTTGGTGCCAAAGCTCAATGGCATGTGTTGGAGATTGGTAGTGGTGGTCGTCGTATCCTCTTGGACGCTATGGCCTAGCTGGACCAGATGAAGAATTCTTAAAGCTAGCTGGATATGATGTAAAAAATCATATTTTGGAAAGCTTAGAGAGTTCAGACATCAGAACCAGGGGCGCAACGTCCATATGGCCAGATTGTGCGGCACACACAGGCGCCCCGATAGGCGCCAATCGGGGATAAATTGAAAAATATGAATTATTAATTTCTCAAATCTTTTTCATAAAATGTTTTTATTATTGAAGAGTTCCCAAGTTTTGCACACAGGCGCCGGACCCTGTCGGCGCGCAACTGCATAGAACACAAAATTAATGATTAGCGACAGGTGGTTTGAGATATGAAAATGCTCTCTAAATCAATAGAAACGATATTTAAAACATTATAGATGTAAAGCTTAGTACAACGCTGAGGATGCGTTCTTAGTCAAATACAGTAAACCCTCCTATTACGCCTCTTGCAATACCGCGGTTTTTTATAACAAGTTCGACAGTCCCATCTATACCGCAAAGTAAGAAATAGGATCAAAGCCGTTTGGTTGACAATAAAAAAATAACACGTGACATTGACATTGAACAAGGACATTTAAAATATGCGAAAAGAAAAGCCTTTGGTTTCTATAGCGCGAGTTTTCTATAACGTGGTCTTAATTTCTTAGGACTAAAACTAAACAAATTTAACTTTAATTTAAATTTATTTTTATATTAATTTGCACAATAAAATATGTAACATAAACCCAAAATATAACGTTCATTTCTTAAATTATTTATTTTTTATGATAAAGTCGTCTGACGTCATTTGCTATTTTCTTTTTTCCATTTTAGTAATCGTTTCCAAACCGTATCCAAAATGCCTCGTCTTACTTTTGTACTCGTTCTAAAATTTGGATCAATTGCTACGATTTGATTGGTTAATGTTGCATAACTTTTGTTAACCAATCCGTGGAACAACCGCGTCGTCTAAAGGAGGTATATTTATAATCGAAAATAGACCCCAAGAAGTTCAAGTCAAGATATTGATGAATATTCTAAGAATAAAAATAGTTATTCATGATATGCTTCATAATTTGGTCGATATTTTGGATTTTTTAACTAATCAATATAATCCTCTCGGTTATGTCTCGCCGCAGACTGAGCGCTCGCCGCATGTGTCAATCGCACGTTTCACTTGCACTCCGTACTTCATACCGGATGCGAGCGAGAAAAATATCGCGCCGTCTATTTGGGACCACAAGTTTTTGATTTTTCTCGAATAACTCTTTTAATATAATCCTACATATCACATTTTGTCTAAATGAGTCTGAAGAATAAATATTATAAATACTCATTGTTCATTATTGTCTGTAATCGCAAAAAAAACGGTTTCTGTTGTCACGGGGCCATGGCTTTTCTCGCTCACATCCGGTACGATGTGCTGATTGCGAATGAAACGTGTGATTGATACATGCGGCGAGCATTGTTATTTACGCGTCATATAATTAATTCAAATAATATAAAATGTTAATGTTTTAATAAGACTGAAAAACAACAAGTCAAATTTTGTATAATATATCGAAGAATATCAACAAGAGACTTCTGTGTACGAGCACTGATCAGCATACCACCGGTTGAATAATACTGATGCAATCTTTGCATAATTACATATGAATGATTTTGCCAAATGTTAATCGAGAAAATAGACAATTAAAAATGAGAGAAGTCGAAATTTTATTTCTGGCCACTCTCAAATTAAATGTTGTTTGACAACTGGTTCGGCTTGTATAGTATGAATTATTTTTTTAAACACTCATCTGTTATTCGTACCATTGCTTCAAACAAGAACCGACAATGGCCGATGCAGACTGATCGAGCGGCACAGCGCCGCGAATAACAAGTGTAAATTAATACTCGGCTGAATTTCTCGACACAATCGCCGCAGAACCATCAATTACCATCCGCCAAAAGAAAGGCCGATGTCAGAGGTGTGGCACAGGAGCACGTCACAGTCGCAAAGAAAGGACGACGTCTTATTCGCAAATTGAAAATGGCGAGCCGCACTGTCAAACCGATTGCGTCGCGCCAGTGCAGGCGGCTGGGTTTGACGTGTCCGCGATCGCACAGGGATTAACCGGGGCACGGAACCCGGCCCCTCGGACAGGTATTGATGGTCTCGGCGTCATCCGGTGGGAACGCATTCCGGACAAGAGATTGCGCCCCCGATACGGTAGCCACCATCTGGACATGGTTGCCGTACGCGTAATTGCTGACGATGGCGGAGGCCGTGCGATGCGAGTGAGATGTCGCTTCGATCAGTGCTTTTATCTAGGATCGGAATGATTGACTACTTGCATTAGTGCGTAAGCGATTGGCAATACGGCGTGGCAAGTGCTAATAACAATCTCCTTCTTGAGTGAAGATTGGCGATCGTTATAGCTATCTCTTTACTCCATCTCAGATAATGGATCCCTATAACTTGCTAAGTACGATATTTATTATTATTTGATAGACACATTATTTAATAATAAAAACTTATCAATATTTCCCATATCTAAGGTCATTTTTTTAAATAGATTTTTAAGAACAAAAACATAAGTATCGTACTAATTTATTCAACCATATAGTCGAGTCGAGTGTTGTCGCGTGCCGGTATCAGACGTGGTGGCGATGGCGGCTGGGCACAATCATGGTTTCGTAGATTCTACGGAGCTATGAGGAGCCAGGCCGCTATCCAGGGCAATTCAGTGACGTGGGTGCTACAGAAGGTGCCCGTAGCACCCGATCAGACCTTAAATTAAATACGAATTGTCCCTATTATTATTGTTCCAATCCGCGCGTGACAGCTCGGCTCCCGGGCTTTGGTTGGCGACCTGACCCGTATTCGAAGATCCAAGATAACCTGAAGAACGCCCATCACAGTCATAACATCATGGTAGAGACGGAGGTGTCTTCCGGGTGACAATAATAATAATAATGTAGAGTCGAGGGTTGGGTCGAGCGTGTCGGTATCGTAGCGGCGATGAGTGGTTGGGCACAATCATGGTTTCATACATTCAACTATGAGGAGCCAAGCCGCTATCCAGGCCAATCGCTGCTACAGGAGGTGCCGTAGCACCCGATTATATACGAATTGGCCCTAGCCTCATTTGATTATTAATGTTACAATCCACGCGTGGATAGCTCGGCTCCCGGGCTTATGCCTGGCGACCTGACCCTTGGTCCTGTACCCAGGATGAAGCTGTGTCAGACCGGTCCGACACAGTTCCATCCCTTGCCATCCACCCACACCGCATATACCGGCTTGGGGTTGGTTCAATCGGTGCAATAAAAGCAGTTTTTTTCTTGAAACGTGTGATGTTAAAATATATTGCTATTTTTTTAAGAAAGGGGAGAAAGGAGAAGGAAAAAGCCCTCCACCGGGAGACCTGTAGGGGAAATACCACATCGCGACCTGACGCGACCTGACGCGTATTAGAAAAGTCAAGATAACCTGGATGGAGGACGACCGTCACAATCCTGACATCAGGGTTGAGATGGACGTGTCTCTGCTGGAGATCGCGTAGTGTCCTCCAAGTGGCAAAGGACCGCCTCAGGTTAAGAAGGCCACTTAAATAATAAAAATATAGTATTTCATGCCCCTCCTGAAGTTAAAGAAAAAATTAAGGTCCGTTTCAAATTCCTCATTAAAACTATAATTTCAGCTTCCATCTCATACCCCGAGCTCAGAATAAATAATAATTTGAATAAGCAAGGTCAAGAGCTGATTAAGCTTCTTGATTTTCTCACATGTTATTCTTGCACAATGAGGACAGTCGACAAACTTCGAGAATAAAAAGAAGTCGCAAGTCCACATTTAAATACGGGTGATAATCAGGCGCTTACCTAAAGGGCAAAGGATGCAAGTCATTGGGCTCCTTGACGTTTAGGGTACTTTCTGAGAATAAAAAGTAAGAAAGAGAAAAAGCAGAACAAATTAGGGAGTGGAATTTTGTTATTCTTTCTCTCTTTGGACAATATACGTGTTGATTTAAATCAGGGATGCACAAACTGGTGATTTTATGGTAGTCTATGAGCTGCAGACAAAATCTAACGAACCAAATCATGAGCTTTGAAAATTTTCTGTGGGCCTGGGGCCTCTCTTCGCCACTACTTCTATGTATATGATTGCAAGATATCCTAGTTGCTAGTAGCAAAGAATAAGCAACTAGAAGCGTTTAAAATTTCCATGTTTTAAAAAAATATCTCAAAATAAACAATGATCATTTAATAAAATGCGATTGTTTCGCTATTAGCTGAGATAATATTTGAATAGGTTAGCCTTATGGGGAATTCTGTAAACTTATTTAATTCTTTACAATACTTATAATATAAAAAATATCAAAAACCTAATTTTGTTAAAAATTAAATCACAAAATGTTCTCGCTGCGCAGTTATTTGTTTTAGGCGAAAATTAATAACCGACAAATCTGCAATGCCTTTCCCTCTCATCAGATCTGTTTTGTCTCATGTTCACTATATTTTTAAAATGACTTATATGTTTTAAGATTTTTTAACACTAAGGAAACCGGAGAGGCAAATAGACGTGAAATAATGACATAGAACATGATTGTTGTTCACACTTTGTACAGTCTTTAATAAGGAAAAAAATCAGCAAACAATCAGTGGGTGCTATTATGAAGTAGAGATATAATAGACAGTGGTTATCGAAAATGTGCCTGGCAAAAAATCCTTGGTCCCTCGGAGGGATTAGTTGAAGATTCGTCGATAAAGTTGGTACTCATCAATTATGTTCTTTACACTTCCTGTGGCAAATACCGATGATTCTTTAACTTTAAGTGCAATTTCATAGATAAAAATATAGCTTAGAAGAGCTGGTTGTGCTTGACGATGTAAATCGATCGATTTTGAATATTATTCTTTAATTTATTTTATCTTTATGATATCAAAAAAAATGATTTTGTATGAAAATAATTTAAAAAAAATATTATTTTGAGTATTTAAAGAATAATCGTTGAAGCAAATGCTTGTTAAATAATAAATCATGTATTTTAAGACCTAATTCTGTTATGGCTCGATAACATAGACAGTTATGGTAAAAATGAAGAAATTCAAAATGTGGAGATGACGATGCCTATTAAGAATACCATAAAAGGTCAAATGTACTAGTATGATATTGATCTATGACAGAATATAGAATCACGATCATAGACAAGGACTCTCCATCGCTGTAATAATCGGAATATTCAATTTATGGAACCAATTATGATCTAACATATGATTAGTATGAATAAAATTACTCAAAGCATCACGAGTATATTTTTTTTCTTTTATTTATTTGCAATATTGCACGTTTTTATTCAATAATCGCGTTGCCTAATTGTCAATTGACACTGAATGATTCCGCAATTCGGTGCTAACTGAGATTAACAGCCGGCTGCCGGAGTTGACTCGGCCGAGATACATTTAGTTTAATTAGTCGCAGAGACGCCGCCGTCATGGGCCTCGTTTTGCGATTAAATTGCGATATCATTTTGCACAGGCGGCCTTCATTATCTGACAGCTAATATATATCGACCAAAACGCCTTTTCGACAAATAAATCCGAATAATCTCCAACGATTAATCTTGATATCGAATTTATTGAGGGTTTCACATCTTTCATTGATAATGAATGATTCAGATAATCAAAATATGGATGAAATATAAAATAATAATCATATCCATCGATTCACATCTTAGGTTGTTGGAATTTGTGAATTGTAATGCAAGAGCGCTCTCTTTGACAGCGCTACCAGCGTCGGGTATTGGACGGATGCGGGCCGGTAGCGGGGTGAGGGGGAGTCTCGCCGCCTCTAAGCCCGCCGCCGTATCGCACTGCGACTCGGCGCAGTAATACTGACTTACTATAGCCCCTCACAGCACAGCTTCTTTGAGCAAAGAATTCTTTATTATTGTTAATAAAATTTAGAATCTTTACCTCACCTTATCTTTTTAATTTTAGACAAAACATGAGCGGAATATACATTTTTAATTTGTATTATTTCGCAACACCCCCAAATACTTTACCCACGAGCCGCCACTGGTTAATAATATACACCTGATTCTTTTTGCACGAGGAATAAGTTCTAAAGACTTCTGCACTGTATAAAATGACCAAATTTTATGACACTGACCGAAGCTAATGACCGAAAACAAATGTTTCTTCACCAACAAGCAACTATTAGAGTGCAAGATTTTATTCTAAGACTCTACGATGCTCCATAAATCTCATTATTATCTATAAGTCTTACTACATTCCATACGACAAGGGAAATGATCTGCAAAACTAAAACAAAACCGTCTTCCTACATCTGCTATTTTCCGCCACATCTACTTCGGTCTATCTTTGCCACAGGAAGACATTCTTCCCTGCCTAAACACCTTGTCTTCTATATACAAATCTATACCACCGAAACCAGCTCTTTCTTTCTAAATTTTTCTCGAAACAGCTCCACCTTCTGATTAACCTGATCCTATTTTATCAATCTTAAAAACAAAATAAAGATACTCTTGAATCAATGATTCGATTTAGAGCAAACGTGTCAAACGCAAAAGAATTATTTCATATAGTATAAAAAAAACAATAACGATAATATTAATACAACAAACCCTCATATAACGCTCTCTGCTATATCGCGGTTTTCTAAAATAAATTCGACAGTCGACTCATATACTTCTATAGTGCACCTTCTTAGAACGTAAATTTTCAGGGGCAAATTATATATTTCATAAATATAAAATAAAGTTCGATGCCCTTTGGTTGACAACAAAACATAACGGCGGCTTGAAACCATCCGCGTAGTCCGAAGGGGGTCTATTTATGATGGAAAATAGACCCCAAGTATTTTAAGTCAAAATATTGATAACATTTTTCTATGAAATGGAATATTCGAAGAATAATTGTAGTTATTCATATGCTTAAAAATTTGGTCGATGTTTTGGATTTTTCTAATAATTAATATGACGCTTAAATGACATGCACACTACCACCGACCGCCAATTACTCGCGGCACGTCTTAGTGACACGTGCCGCGAGTTTCAATCGCTCTTGGCACATCGTACTGGATGCGAGCGAGAAAAACATAGGCTACAAAAAGTAGCTACAGAAGCGAGTATTGTGGTTTTTATTTATTTTATTCGCAATTGTGGACAATAAAGTGCAATGATTACATATAATATTTATTTTTTACACTTTTTTAGACAAATAAAAATATTTTGTGATATATAAGAGTTATATTAACCCTTTTCCAATCTGAACATTTTTGGTCGAATCTCCGTTCTACTCTCATTAATTTTATTTTAGGTATATAAAAAAAAATCATTGGTAAAATGAATAAGAAACATCTATAGGGTTTGATCTGATATCCTAGTGTTTTCTTCCTGGCGTAAGAGTGACTCCGGTGGGCCGGTCACGTGTCAAGGATGCGGGACAGTCAACCGCCGAAAAGGCTTATGGTTAACAAGCCTTCCTCTCCTCGGAGGAAAAGAAAACCAAGGCTGAGGTGTTTGTACTGAGTACAGCGGGACGCCGCATCATTGGAAATTACCAGAAGATGAAGCGACATGTTGGCAGACCAGATAAAATAGAGAAGGGTGTTGGATGAGATCAGGGCTCTACAATAGGGCTATTGTGCATATAATGATGATGATGAGTTCTGTAACAAATTTAATCTAACTTTGTCGACGATAATCATGTATGGAATTTACAGCAAGCAAGAGAACTACTGCACTACTATACTCCCAATTTAATCGTGATATGGCCATGCCGAGGCATGAAGGATCAATAAATTAAAAATGTATTAAAATTGAGGCATCATTGTATTTCCAAATCTCCGTCAAATGTTAAATTCATCCATCACGCGCCTAATTACGCGCGAAAATTTAAATTTGACATTTCGACTCATTATATTTGGCCATAAGCCAATTAACCGTTGGCATTTCTGCCAACATAAAAAGCCACATCCTCCGCGCCACAATGCGCAAGCGTCAAACCACAGCCGCGGATGCTAATTCTATGCCATGATCGCATCATCATTGGCATGACCACGCTTTTTCAACAATCTATTAATACATCCATTGTTTTTCAATCAGGCCGCGGAGCCAAATGAATGCATCACGCGCTCGGAACTGGAAGGCGGACACGTGCGAGAGATGGGTCGGACTAATAGCTCGTTATGTAGATCGTGATCGACCACGCCCCGGCCGGACCGACAGCTATTTGGACCGGGGGAGGTGCTTCGCCCATTGCTAGCGACGTGTCGAACACTCTATTAATTTAATTCAGCTGCCATCCGAATTTTCAGAGCAAATACACGTCCGTCGAGCTAATAAGTAAATAAAAAAAGGCCGACGATCCGTACCGACATTCCTGACTACCAGCCGTTTACAATGCGTGATCGTTATTGACCCTTCACAATATGATAATTTACGAACGTGTCCAGTGACGTGTGCTCGTAAACGATACGCGGATAAATCTGATATCGGACATCAAGTTTCGCGGACGCGGGATGCTGCGACCACATTCGGTGCCACTGCTGCACTGTGACAAGTGTCGTGCGGATTGTTGCCAATCTTATATAATTATTTACATCATATAATTAAATAAAAAAATAAATAAGCAATCTTACAGTGAAACTAACATGTTAAGGTTAAAAAAGTTAACTACCGTAGCTCGAAGACTCGTTATAAGCAGATAACGCCTTAGAGAAGTGAACAAACGAATACCGAGACAAACCCCCTCCTACTTGCCTGCACACAGTCGAGAGGGTAAAATCCGATACCACCAAGGTAGAAGATGTACGTCCAATGCCAGCAATGGCCAAGAGAGGGAAACTCTTTACAAAAAACCGCATACCAAGACGGCTCGGGTCCCTGCGGTATGGACACGAAAGGGGAGCCCTTACGTCACGTGTGAGACTCAGGTTCCTTTCGAGTTTGGTAAGGCCCATGCCCTCGGCTAGTGAGAGCCTTGTGGCTGGCAAATGATGATGATAAGAATTAATATTGAAAACAACGGTTATGGAATCTTTGACGTACGCAGACACAAAAATGTAAGTGAAACACAAGTAAAAAAAATGTTTTTTTGTAATTTGCCGACAGTTATTTTTTTAAATTCGTTATATTAATTTAGTAGACAGTTTAAAAAAAAGTTTTTTGAAAATCGTTCTACTCATTTGTCATTGAAGACAAAATCGTTTTTTTTGGTATTTGGTATTGATTTTGGGACAAATTTTAACTCACGCACACAAACTCCTTGGCATGTAATGTAGACGAAGACTGACTCGCGCGAAAAAATCTGTCAATTGATCTCGTGAGAAAAAAACAGTCAATAAAAAAATGAACAAAATTAACAGACTATCCGCTAATATGTTTCCTGATGAGTTTTGTGAATTTTTGCTATAGAACCAGATGAAAAATTACTTAGATAGAAAAATTATGTTTACATAAATATAAAAATAAATTATATAAAAACATAAATATAAAAACTTGATAATGAATGTAATAAACAGTTGTGGAATCTTCGATTCACTGTAAAAAGGGGCGGAGCTAATGAATCAACAGAAAGGCCCATCGCACACGTATCGAACGCGACTTGTTTTCAACTGTTTTATATTATATTTTTACCTCAATAAATATCTATAACAAATATAATACTCTACATAAATGTACCGATATATAAAGCATTATTTTATATATATACTTCATTTTATTCTTAAAAATAAAATAAAATATATTACACAATAAAAAAAAGCCAAGATAGCCAAAAAAAAGCCAAGCCTACTATAGAAAAAAACTTACAAAGATGTTTACTCCACCGTGATCAGGACTGACTGATCTCAAATAATGCACAAAAAATGGATTTCTTTCCGGTATACCTAATATTATTTTTTTTAATAAATTTACAGAACTATATGAATCCATTATGTATTCACCACTGTTAAATATAACCTTCTTCTATCTAATTGGCAACGTGTCGATCCCCTCCTCATAAAATTTGGTGGGTTTGGACTGAAAGAAAGTATCGAGGGCCTGATTGACTTGCTCATCAATAATGAAAGTTTTTCCATTCAAAAAAGGTAGTAGTCCGTAGGAGCAAGATTTTGTGAGTAGGGTGGATATGGTAAAACAGACCAGTTGAGCTCCTGGATTTTTTCTTGAGTCATTTTTGCTGCGTTTAGTTTTGTATTATCGTAAAAGGATAACGCCTTTCCGATTGACGAGCGCAGGACGCTTTTCCAGTAGTTTTTCATGAACTCTTTGCAGCTGCTGAACATATGTATCAGCAGTAATCGAGTCATTGCGCTTCATCGGCTAGTGGTGGATTATTCCTCGACGATCTCACCATACACACAACAAGGTTTTCTTGACCTGAATATTGGCTATAGGGTCCGGTAGGAGTGGTTGATCCTTATCCTACCGTTGTCTTGTGCGGACAATATTTTCATAGGTGATCCAATTTTCATCGCCTGTTATTGTCCTATCCAAAAAAAGCTCGATTTTATGCCACAAGAGGAGACTTGAGGCAATAGACATGTGGTCTACCTTATTTCTGTCACTGAGATTTTGTGCTACCCATATGCCATTAACTTGCTGACTTTTCCCAAATTTTCCAGATGATGATAAACTGTAGATTGTGACATATTGAGTCTATCTGCTAATTCCCTTGTCGTTGACATGGATTTTATTCCAATATCGCATCTAAAATGTCGTCATCGAAGTTGGAAGGGCGACTAGCATTAGTACCTTGTTTAAATTCCCAAAGCATCACATGATGAATATGCACCTTTTGATTCTCAATTTTAAGGGTTCGGAATTACACCACTGTAACATCTACCACACTAAATACTTGTTGAATGACTGACAGTATATCTATCAAGTGAAAAATTCCCTTGACCGGTGACTCACTGCGAGTAAATCCAAACATAGAAACTGTCTACCTGAATCGGAAGTTATTTATGACTCAACCTAATATTAAAAACATTTTATTTATATAAACCCGTCAATACTACGAATTGATTTTAAATAATGTAGTATTTAAAATTGATATAAACAGTTTATAGCAATTAATTTAATCCTTTCAATAATTTTCCACTACCGATACCTGGCTTATCCGAAAGCCGTGGTAGGTCATTCGGTGGTTTTGAGCATTTTATTACGATATCATTTAAATGTGAACAAACCGTAAATCATACAGTTTACAAGCCCCCAGTTGTAATGAGTTTCGAGTATCGATATATCGCACGCGATAAAATCGCAAGACGCGGCCTCTAGGAACCGTCAGCGTAATGTGAAGCCGGCGATACACGCGATACAGTATCTTCGAGTAGAGATTGAATGAATAATATTAATCAGGGGTGTTCAATTAAAAATAAAATCGGATTCGAAATGTTATTATTTAATTTTTTTGAGCGATTATTTATCTAGTAATTGATAAATCCACTTTTGTACAATCTCCCCGTCGATCTGTGCGCTGGAATCAATCTGTTCCGAGTACGAATAGACAACCTTATTATGTGCGAGATAAGTCAAAAGTGACATGTGGAAAATAAGTCTTCTGTGATCTCCTCACAACATTCCACCTGTATAACGACAATGGTAAACACTTAGATGCCGGCCTCCGCCATTAACGCTAACCACAGATGATAATCTACGAAAACGATCGGGCTTCCGAGAAAAGCGTGTAACATACATATGCATCGGATAAGGCATCGACAATGCATAAAGACAATCGATGCCGCGCAATTAAATCGATATTTCGGCCGTGATTTAATGCATATTTTATAAAGAATATAATTTCGTTTTTATTGCTCGAATGCGAAAGGAAAGCCTGCAAATTGCAGAAACTGCACTCATTAAGTACACACTTTCATAACCAGATCGATACATCATCTCGTGCCTTCGATATCTGGGAGTGTAATCAATACCCGAGCGCGATGTATTAATGTATAACAATTATATTTCAGATATTAAGATAAATCTCGGAAATTTTCTTTAATTGGAATTGCGTCGGAATAATTTTTAAATTTAAATACAATTTTATCAGATTACTTTCGACATAGTAATTAGATATTAATCAGGGCTATATTAAAAAATAATATGCGTTTTCTAAACCAGATCAATCAATATTTCGATCATGTTTTGTTTGATTAAGTTGTCAAAGTGACTTGGAATGCTGAAATTTCCACGGAACGTATTCGTCTCGTTTTAGTTTAACGCCGCGATGAAGAAAATACAAAAAATTTGATCAATAACTGATTCCAAAAATTAGAAAAATAAATTTAGATAATACCCAGTAAATGAATTTTCTAAGATATTTAATTACAAGAATTAAATTTACATACTCTATTTAACAAAATATTTAATAAAAATAATTGTCATATTATATTTTAATTACTTACTTTAATTAAAAATTAATCAATGTCAAAAAAATCTTAAATATATCACTAACCTAATCTTAATTTAAAGACTTTTCCCCTACAAACATTTAAAGAGCTAAATAATTTGAAATAATTTAAATTTCCATAAATGAAAATCGCGCGAAGAAGAAAAATACTTTTCTCTCATCTCAGACACTAAATACTTATAATCAAGGTAGTCAATATGTAGTAATAAATTAATATAAAACCTAAATATTGTGTATCTTATTTTATTTCAATTTATATTATAAAAAAATTAAACGAAAAGTTTATATTAATGCTTCAAACTATTATTTACCAAAGAAAATGCTAGAAAAATACATAATCTTATGCTTTATTATTAATGTATTTAAAAAAAACGTATAACTAAAGGCTTTTTCTCTACAAATATTAACCGATCCGTCACGGTGGCTTGAAATCAATCCCGTCGTCCAAAGTGGGTCTATTTATAATGAAAAATAGACCCCAAGCATTTCAAGTCATAAGACTTTTTTTTAAATATGATTATTCTTTATTCTTAATGAATATTATTTTTTCTTTAGACTTTTTTAGACAAATACAACCATTTTGTGACATTCCAATATATATTAAAAGGAAGAGAAAAATTAAAAATGTGGGGTCCCAAATAGACCCCATCGGCACGGCTAGGATAAAAAAATATGACAAACATCCTGCCCTTTCAAAACTCTCATTTTTGTCCAACCTTTTAGAATAGTTAAAAATTAATTTTAATTCTAAATAATTAAAAATTCAGACATCAAATATTTACTCACATAGTAGTCACTATTTAGGTTTAATATATTTTTAATAAAACAAGATTCTGCAAGTGTCATTTTTATAGTGAAAATAACAAAACTGTGGTTTTGTGTATATTACTAATAAATTAATATAAAATCTAAATATTATTAATAGCATTTTATTAAAATTTATATCAATTAACGAATCGTTGCCATCAATACAAACAAATAGTAAATATATACCTAATTTTATGTATTTTTATTTACGACTAATAAAACTACTTGAACCCCAGTGTCTCGATGGTAAGTAGTTAGTGGTTAAAAAAACACTTTATATTTTATTCATTTAATTTAATTATTTACGTAATAATATCACTTTTTAAAATTATTAAAGGAAAACTCTATATTAAATTTACGATCGGGAAATATTTTTAGAGTTAAATTTTAAAAATCTGTTTATAATTTAAAGCATATACCTAAATATTTAATTAATATAAGACATTGGATCGTTTTTATTTAATATTAAAAAAGTAGTAGGACTTAAAATGTTTTATATAAACTGTAATTCTTCCTTATTACGTACGACGTTTTACGACCTATTTGTCAAAATTTTCATTACCCTTCATGAAAATCCTGAAGGCTGTGAGCCAAAAAATTGGTTAATGTGCATTAATTTGATTGATATTTTTTTACTCTTTAAAAAATACTAGATAGATCTGAATTTAAGAACTAGAATTAGAAAATATGAGAGGAGCGATAAAATATTTTAACTAATTTTGCTGCTTTTTAGATTTTTTAGAACCTAGTTTTCGACTCCAACCATTAAAAAATCCGAAAACTTTGTATAAAAAATTAAAAGCTTCCAAAGCTTCTCTAATGGCTTCTGTATTTTTAACAAATATTGTTTATTATTTTGGTGAATCATACATATCAATTAAATGTTTAAGGTATCGCTGAATCTCCTAAATGTTATTATTATTAAGCTTATCTGTTACATAGATTTCGATTTTAATGGAATTTGTACACCATGTATGATCCTAAATTATTTTTAGATGTAAAATTAATTATCATTTTAAATGGAGAGTTGAGAACCACTTCATTTATAACACGTTTATTATTTCTTTACGTATTATTTTTTCGTATAAATTGACAAATACGCAGATAATTAAATTTGCAGTACAAATTTCTTAATTTTCCGGTACGATCTTACCTTAATAATTACATATATTATTATTATGAGTGATATTATATTAAATAAAATCATTAGATTAATGGCGCAGAATAAATTGGCGTGGCGCCTGTCGTGTTTAAGGCTTATTAGTCAAATTAAGATCCTAATTATCACAATCCAAACACGAGCAGGCCGCAATTTCGGTGCCGGTCGTCGATTGGAATGTGAACAAAAAACTGGTTAATTTGTACCTGGTCGTTAACAAGGGTAGATTTATAGGCGGCTGATTGTGGCGCGTAATTCCCTACCGGGAATTTGAATGCGAGCGAAATCGCTTCGTTCATCGAAACGATAATAACGGCCATTAGCGTTTTCAGTGTTGCCAGAATAATCGGCGGGTTAGACGGTGTCGCTAGAAATTTTTTGATATTTAATAAAGATATATGGCCAAATTGTATTACATAAATACGGTGACCATATTTAAAAAAAGGACAATTTTAAAAAACATATATATATTAAACATTATTGTATTTTAATTAATTTTATTTCCATTTGCTGAATTATATCCATATGGAGAATCCAACGATATTCAATATATTTTTTATAAATAATATTAGTCTTTTTGTCGCCATTTCTCCAATACAGATTTGACAAAATTTTCCATATTTGGGTTTTTTTCTTAATCGATCCGTCACGGCGGCTCTAACACAATCGCGTCATCCGAAGGGGGTCTATTTATAATGTAAAATAAACTCCAAGCATTTAAAATCTCAAATCAAGTATTATTCTCAGAATTAAAATATATATTCGTGACATGCCTCATAATTTGGTAGATATTTCAGATGTTTTAATTAATCAATATGATGCTCATCACAGACTCACTCGCACTCGGCATATCGTACCGGATGCGAGCGAGAAAAAACAATCGCACGCATGGCAATAGCAGCGATTATTGTTGTTTTAAAAGAGTTATTCGCAAAAAAAACAAAAACTTGGTATACCCCATCAGCACGTCTAGGTTAAGATCAACTGCATTAAAAAAATATATAAAATGATATAAAATAACATGACTTCTTTATAATATTGAGTTCGAAATAAAATTTTGAAAGGTTTGAAAGAGGCAACAATATATATTATATATTATACAAAAACTAATATAATAATAAGAATAATTGAATAAGCAAAAAAAGCATTTTGCCACGTTTTGTCGTGTTTATTTAATTATTTATGATTTATATATTAAATTAATTCTTTATAGTCAGAAGCTTTAATTAAACGGCAAACGAAAAGGGAATAACAACTTGAATAAATGATTTTTTACAAGAAAAGAGATGATTGACAAAAGTGAAAAGTTTCACTCGCACGTTTCACTCGCACGTTTCACTCGCACGTTTCACTCGCACGTTTCACTCGGACGTTTCACTCGGACGTTTCACTCGCACGTTTCACTCGGACGTATCATTCGTACGTTTCAATAGCACTCGCCACATCGTACTGGATGCAAGCGAAAAAAAACATTGCGCGCATAGCAATAAGAGCAAATATTGTTGTTTTTATTTTATTCCTGCAAATGCAGACAATAAAGTGCAATGATTATTTATAATATTTATTCTTTAGATGTTTTTAGACAATTACAAAAGGTTTGGGACATGTAGAATTTATATTAAAAGAGTTATTCGAGAAAAATCAAACACTCAGGGTCCCATCGATAAAAATAAAATTACTTTTTTTAATATTAATGGGCTAAAATCTTTTTTTCAATTATCTTTCGCTTAAATTATTTTAGATACATAATCCATTTAGGAACCTCGATTGTTAATCCATTGGACCATCAGGCCCCCGATGATTGGGAACCCCACTGAGGCCTCCCCTTATAGGGAAAATACATTTTTTAAAACGAATGTCACCAACTCAAAAATATATTAAATAAAACCATCTACTATATAATTCTTTAAATCCCGCTTCCTAATTCACTTCCATAAATAAGTAAATATCCAATCTTTCACCTTATAACTCTGTTTTACCCACAACGATTTCACAAATTCTGGAATTTTTATTATAATATATTTGTATTAATTATATTTTTATTCAAACACAATACTTATCGCCATCGGCGCAGAAACTGCGATATTTATGAATGAGTATATAATTTTAATTTTTCAATGGTAGAGCTCGGAGTAATTTAGTGATGTCATTTGCAGCGGGACGGGGAGTCGAACCAGCCCACGACCTCCGCAGTAATCCGATACGTTATTAGACCATTCGCCTACATAGTCTTGAATAAACATCGCATTTAAAACATCTGCTAAAAATATTCGCGTAATCCGGAAGGGCCGACGCAAACCAAACATCTTCGATCGAGCCGCTACATCTAATTAAGAGCTAGCCGAAGACTACCTGCATAATTAGCCGACCGGCTATTATGTCAATCTTTGTCGATTGTTTCGGATAAGCGGAGAGAGAGCCCTCTTTGAGGCATACCGATGTCAGGCTATCGCCGTAGCACGTGTCGATTTATATCACTCAGGCTTCATTTGTTCCGTCATCTTTTGTTGATTAACATCTCGTCGTCACAATGTCGCATGTCGTCGCCTAACAAACAAATTAGCCGGGTAGATTAAGTTATGCATTGTCCGATTTTTTGTCTAAATGATGGCCGTCGTTAGAGAAATTCTATGGTAGAATGTGTGGCTGAAGAACTCGTATCTTTGAAAGAATGTGAGGCATTTGTATTTAATTCATCATTGAGATATCAAGAGCCTCACTCTCAGTGAAGTAACGCGTCGCTATTTGACATTCTAAAATTTTTATCAATATTTTAATCATTTAATAATTAATACTATATATTTTATATTGATTTTAGCATCAAGTAGCACTTTGGCTATTCATTGCATACGCATTCATTTTCAATAACATTTAAAGGGACTCATGGACATTGAAGTTTGTATTATATAACGAAATTGAAATGACATATTTTCAAAATGACCGAACAACAAATGAATATCGAATGCCGCCATCTTATTTGATCAGCTAATAGATCCGATTAGGACGTAACAACATTTTTGATGTCCATATATCACAATGAAAAATATTTTTTTAATTTTATTATTGAATTATATTATTTATTTGGAAGATCCTTGGTTATTGGTCACATGTAAGTCTACCAACTCGACAACAAAAATTGTGACAATTGGATTTATACAGCGAGTGAACCTGCAGCACTCCCAAGTAAATTGAGGAAAAAGGAGGTCCAAGTCGACGTTATCTTGAAAACTGACTTTATCGAACATGCTAGACTCATTTTAAAACTAGATAGTTTTGGATTCTCGGATAATCTCGTACGTTTCTTCTCATGTTACCATACAGAGGAAACAATATGTGACATACGTCTCCCAAACGTCGTATGCTTACAATACACCCTCTGGTATACCGCAGGGGTCAACTTTATGACCTTAATTATTTAATTGTAAATTTTCACTTTTCGCAGGCGATTTAAAAATATTTCGATCCGTTACTTCAGTGGAAGATGCATTTCATTCCAGTTGGACATTGATTATTTGCGCAATTGGGCAATATTAAATCGTCTTTCATTAAGTATTGGAAAATGTCAAACAATTACAATTTCTAGATGAAAGGACTCCATCACCTTTAATTACAGAATTGGGAAAATAACTCCTCTTAAGCAATCGTCTGTTAAAGATATGGGTATTATGTTTGATTTCAAGTAAAAATTTAGTTCACATGTATCGGACGTGTATATGAGATCATCTAGAACAGGGTTGAGCAACCCGCGGCTCGCGGGCCGAATGTGGCCCGCCACACTTTGGCTTGCGGCCCTTCAAAGATTTTACATTTTGATGATAATTGATCGTACAGTTAGAAAGCTGCGTACGAGTAGCTGTGTCCCCTATATCTGCAAATATATGCCAATTAATGGCAAAGAAGCAATGCCAAAGTTGTCATAACCTAGCCGTGCCGATGGGGTCTAATTGTAACACCTAGTTTTTGTATCACAGTGAAGTACGATGGCTATCTCGCGGAAAGGTTTTAAAACGATTTTGTGCTGAATATAAATGTGTGTATTATAATTGTAATAATATTATTGGCAAATAATCTTAATAAAACTATAAAATATTTTTTTTCAGGCGGGGGGCGGGAATGAATTCTTTCAGATTTAGGGGGCCGTGATATGAAAGTAATTGGGAAGCACTGCCCTAGCGCATGGCTATAGGGCTGTCCGGAGTATCTATCCTCAAGAAAATAAGTTTGATCTACTTGGCAAAGCACTTCTTCAGGGTGTTGGTTGGCGCAGTACATAACCCCCTTGTACTGTGCGAGTTGTCCTCGTGGGCGCCACGTCACTACCATCGAGCTCTTTCTCGCGTGCTTGTTCTTCCGCCAAATGTGGGGACAGGTGCTCTCGGAAACTCTCCGGTAACCAGAGCTCTGCTCGGCCACTTGACCGATCTTTTATACTTTTGTACCCAGGATAAAGCTGTGTCAGACCGGTCCGACACAGTTCCATCCCTTGCCATCCACCCACACCGCATATACCGGCTTGGAGCCGGTTCAATCGGTGCTACAAAATCAGTTTTTTTCTTGAAACGCGTGATGTTAAAATATAATGCTGGTCTTTTTAAGAAAGGGAGAAGGAGTAGAAAGTAGCTGGCGCAACCGGAAAGTCGATGCAAAGCGAACAAATGCCCTGTAGCAAATTACACTGCTGACCAGATCCATGTGTCCGATAGGGCCCTCCACCGGAGACCCATAGCAGGAGAAATGCCGCATCAAACAGCATAGAGTAGGTCGCGACGCGCAGCGTCCAGGTAAGGACAGGACCACAGTACGTGACTGTAATCCTGACAGACGTGCCCACACCAGCAATGTGGAGATGCTACAAGGTTAGACTCTTTAAGTTTAGCCTTGAAATTACCGTGGCCAGTCAGGAATTGACTGACCCAGAAGTCTGGGGAGAACCAACTACAGTTAAGCCTGGCTCTGATATCGCGAATGAAGAGATAGGTGGTCCGCCCTTTTGGGGAGAAATCCCACCTCTCCTGCCACTGATCAAGAGCCGATTCGCGGACGCGTGATTTTAAAATTGCCACAGATTCGCCCTCGATTGGGCAAATTGTAGTGATGCCGACGACAACAGGACTGTTTTTTTTAAAGCAAAAACTGACGACCCTCAGCTGGATTTCAAGGTCGAGCGGAAGGACGCCAGCAGTAATTAACAGTGAAAAAATTATTTTGCTGTAATCATAACTCTTTGATATCTATCTATAGAAAATATAATTTTGAGAGTCCACAGTATTGAGTCCCAATGGCTTTGGCTGATTCTCTGCATGCAACTACCTCACAAGAATGACTTGTCATTCGTCGAGTCGCCAATTGCACGCGCCATCCGTCTCCAATTTCACCATTTCCCCGCGTCCAATTAATCAGTCACTTCCTGCGGCGGACAAAGAGACCACGCAGGCGCCAGATGATTAAAAAGTCATATCATGTGGTAATCAATTAAGTCGCTATTAGAGCCGCACATCGTTGCATCAGGCCCGTGAGACTGGGGCCATTAATCCATCAATCAGGTTATCGAGTGTGACGTGGAGCGCGCGCCCCGCCCCCCGCCTGACCTCGCCCGGCTACAAATTCGGTTTAATTGAAAATTAGCGCAGATCGCTGTTTGTGATGGGACATGATACTCTCCGGCAGCGGGCCCTGTCCACCGACACTAACGACTATCATTATAATTAATTATATATAACCAGAAGTGTCAACGGATTAGGAGGTTCTTTGACGAGCCTCGTCTTCGAATGTTAAAAAAAAAACAACAATCAGAGATATGCTCACTGGAATAACATAATCACAGCATCGATTTCACTAGAATCTGCCACATCTCACTGTGAATAACATTTTTTTATATCTATGCCTTGCGTCGACTAAGGTGGATGACCATAATGTTAATTTTCCTCCAATCCTAGGACTTCAGATTTTTAAGATTAGATCTGATAAAACTATCAGCAGTCTCTCCGTGCTATCCTATAATCTTCCGTGCCGAAGAATTGAATCAGATACACAATGATAAACCTAGGTTCATCTCCATTACTAACATCTTAATTTAATTTATGCACTTACTCGCTATCTGATAAAAGAAGATGTTATTTTATATCATTTTTATCAACAAAGAAGTTTTGAAGACTAAACATATCTCTTAAAGTTAACAGTACCATGAATACGACTTTTGTAGGTCTCATTAGTCTAATTTAAGTCCTGGAGAATTAATAATCTCAAAATTGAGCCCAGTATATGGTTCCTTTACCCCTGTGATGATTTTTCTTTAATTCCTGCACATTATATTAGTGTCCTAAAATACAAGGTCTACTTTAATTCTTTGTCTTCTTTAATATTTCCTTAGTAGCACGATAAGCGATTTAATTAAGCATCATGTTAAACACCTCTCCAGACCCTATCAACATCTTATACTTGTGAGATGTAGTAGTAAGTATCGCACATTTTCAATTTTACTTGGGTTAAAAAAGCTTTTTTAAGTTTTTCATGTATCAATATAACTTGCCTGATTCGCCTCGCGATTCTAATCAACTATAGGATCGATTTTTTAAAACATCGATATTTTACCTCCAACGGAATAGCATTAATATAAAAAACCACTTCCTAAAACTGAAAAATGTGTTTAGTTTAGGTTAGGTTAAGAAAAAAAAATTAGGTTAGGTTATGTTATAGGAAAAAATAGTTAGGTTATGTTAGATTTGCTTACCGGCAGCAGAATAGCATTAAGATGTAAAACCACTTCCTAAAATTGAAAAATGTTTTGAGGTTAGATTAGAAAAAATATTTAGGTTAGGTTATGTTATAGTGAAAATTAGTTAGGTTAGGTTAGATTAAGTTACCTACAACAAAATCACAATAAGATGAAAAACCTTTTCCTAAAAATGGAAAATGCTTATAGGTTATGTTAGGTTGAGAAAAAATATTTTTTTTAGGTTATAGGAAAAGTTAGTTAGGTTATGTTATAGGGAATAATTTTTATTATAATATGATCAGCAGCGATCAGCTGCGAAAAATGACGAAGAAGTCAATTCTATGAGTGATGATTATCAATGAATAAAAACTAAAATAAGTGTGTACTAGGAATATTGAAAAATAGTAATAAATCTGAAAACTATGTAAATTTTTTAAATTTCGCGGGGTTATGTAAATCCAATTTGCCCATTTTTGCTGAGATTAACGAGTGAAAATCAACTAAATAATTTAACAGATTTAAAGATGAAATATAAATTATTTTTTATTGTGATATATGGACACCATAAACGTTGTTACGTCCTAATCAGATCTACTTATCGAAACAAATAAGATGGCCGCTTTCGATATTCATTTGTTTTTCGGCCATTTTGAAATTATGTCATTTCAATTATGCTATATAACATAAACTTCATGATACTATTTTCGATAAATACATCATTTGATATAAAAAAATGTTGATTTTTTAAATTTCGCTCGTTGTACAAGTTCAAACTTAAAAGATTACTAAATGGATCTTAAAAGAAATTGGAATGAATAAAGATTTGTTTTGTTAATTTACAAGAGTTCAAACTGCTAAGACACTCTTAACTTGGGTTGACTTTCGATATTTACCTTCAAAGCTGTATACAAAATGTTAAATTCCCTCTGGACATCGCACATTCATCTAAAGACAGTCGTCACTGATCACATTATTACGAAACGGCGTATCACACACGAGAAGGCGAACAGGTTGATAGACCTACCAACGTTTCTATTTGCACCAAATATGGTAGTCCACTTAAACATTCACCTGACGGCGGTGCTCTGCACCCCGCTAGCCACCAGCAAATTCGGCTGCCAGAGGTCTACAAGAGGTGACCAAGAAAAACCATGTACCGACACAAAAAAGACAACTAGTTATGTTATAATGATCAAATTGGACAAGTGGTAAAAAGCGTGAATGGTAATACGCGATAGGCTTGCTCAATAATTGGCTTTTTGCATAAAAAAAGAGATATCAATTCTTTCGGATGCTGGAACGTACTCCACGCGAGTGGAGTGCGTTCGTCCGACGTCAACGGCGGGGCTCCTGCATTTTTGCAATCGCGCCTCGCCCTCTTTGTCTTCGGTTGCATCATCGATGCGTGTTGTGTTACCACTAATGTTAGCATCATCAGCGGACAAACAATAGCGAGTGCCGTCGATTTTTTCGTGGCGCTTGCACATAAATCAGCGATCGGTGGGATACACGACGATGATGATGGCGGTGGCAGTGGCCGCCTCTATATGGTCAGGACCTGTCTTTGAAACCGATACCCCTGTTCGACCACTCTTGCGGCCGGCTGGCTACATGATGATGGCGGCACTTCTGGATTTGAACAGCGCGTGCGCAGACGTAAATCTTTTCATTTGCCAGGGGAATCCGCCAGATGACTAATACCGTCTCAATCGATAACGGGTTCCCTTAAATTTTGTATTTATTTTAAACTAAACCTAAAACCGGCCAAATAAATATTATATAATATTTTTAATTCATTCAATTTTAGTCAATAGATTCAGGATTTGCTTTTAAAACAACGAATCTGCTCTTCAAACTTAACTGAAATTTGTTAAATAAATATTACATAGTACAAGAAACTTGGCCATATTCATCATCTCTGTTAAAGGACAATGATACATGATTTTGATTTTACAATGAATGCCATTGAAGATAAATTAAACGGGGAAGGAATCAAAGAGTAAGCTAAAAGTGCGGCTAGTGTTTTCATCTGTTCCCAAAATGCTTTTCTAATAAATTCAGCAGATGTTTTCTATAGAACAAGAACAGTTTTCCATATTTAAATGTCAAAATGATCATCGATTACAAAGTTAATGTATAAATATATAAATTCTATTGAAAAGTTGGAGAAACTTTGTTATACTTTAAACGAAGGAGGAGCCAGTGCCTTAACGATCTGAGAGATCAACGATTGTCCATTTTTAAATGTATAAATAAATAAATTTTATTCTAGCCGTGCCAATTGGTCTTTTGGGAAGTCTAATTTTTTGATTTTTCTCGAATTACTCTTTTAATATATATCCTACATGTGACAAACTTTTGGATTCGTTTAAAAAAAGTCTTTAGAACAAATATTATAAATTTTCATTGTCCTTTTGTTGTCTGCAATTGCGAAAAAAAAATAAAAACAACAATATTTGTTTCTGTTGCCACGGCGCGATGTTTTTTCTCGCTCGCGTCCGGTACGATGTGCCGAGTGCGAGTGAAACGTGTGATTGACACGCGCGACTAGGGCTCAGTCTGCAGCAAGACGTTGCTGAGAGCGTTGTCATTTACGTGTCATATTGTTTAGTTAAAAAATCCAAATTATGGATCAAATTATTAAGCATATAACTATTTTTATTCTTAGAATGAAGAATTCATCAACATGTTGACTTGAAATGCTTGGGTCCCTAAAATCGTCATTTAAAGAAGACGAAAAATTGAAGAAGATAATAGGTTTTATTAATTTTATATAAAAAAATGGATAATGGGGATGGCAACCCAAGCAGTGTGAAGGATTCTACAAACAAGGGATACCAAGATTCGGTTAACGCAGTGACTTCCTAAGTGTGAGCCGCGCAGTGTCGTCATAAGGACGCCGCGAAATCTTCAATTAAACAATTCGGCAAATTAGTTGGAATTACCAATTCTAGAAATTTTTGCGCCAGCAATCATATATTCCAATTTCTCAAGAAGGTAAAAAATTTTGAAAAAAATCTGATGTATTAAGGGAGCCGCGGAAAAATCTGGTGTTTTAAGGGAGCCGTAAACCGAAAAAGATTGGCAACCTCTGGGTTAACCCATAATATATTTTGAGCTTTATGGTGACTAAAGAAGACTCGAGATCGAGATCAAGGAGGATTGAAGAAGAATTATCCTACCGAGGAATTGTCACGATCACTCCTAAACCAGGGGCGTGCCGTCCATATGGTCAGATTGTGCGGCGCACATAAGCACCAAGAGGCGCTAAGAAATTTCAAATAAAATTTCCCAATTCTTTTTGTTAAATGATTTTTTATTCCAGAGGTATAAGAACCCCAATTAAAATTCTGCACACAGACGCTGGACACAATTTATGTCAAAGGTAGTGGCGACTAGTCTCAAAAACTTTTTTTTACGATTCTTTAAATTATTTCTTACTTTTTGAAAACCAAAGCTATACCAGGAATACTGGAGAAGGTACCTCATTACAAAGAATCGTCATTGTCTGACTTACGACATTTTTTAAGAAGAACCTAGGCCTAGAAACCTCTTTTAATTAGTAATTTATACATATTTCTTCTAAATGAATGTTGACTTCAATACCCAAAACTATACCCAAAATCAAGAGAATTTTTTTACAGGTCATCTTTTACTATTACAGGAAAGGTCATTAATTATTAATTTGGTACATTTCATAAATTGACAATATTTTCTAGATCTAGAAATCTATTCGAATAGACGATTTGATTGACGAAGATATTTCGAAGATTCAGAAGATAGAGCTACCACTTAGAGGTAAAATAAGAAATTAGAAACAAGTAGGATTAATGTTGTCACAAGACCTAGAAACCTTTGCTTGAAAATGAGTTAAATTTCTATAATCATTTTTTCAAATACTATATTTATGTATGCATTGGATAACGTAGTGGAGCTGAGCATGCCTCGAATTAATCGTCTTATGGCCGTCTCCGTGTCCGCCATATTTAATTTACGTAACATGTCATATATTGCGATTTATAAACAAAAACCAAGAAAACTCCCACACATTTGAAATGTTTATTTCAAATACCCGTTTTTTTTTAAACCGTCGCGCTCTGCCACGGCTTTAACAATCAATATTTTGACCATGCACTTAATGATCATTTACGATCAGCATAATAGTGGGAATATTTATTAACGTCAACCGACCGTTTATATGGCCGGCACGTAAAACAGTTAACGTTTATTGTAAACCGACAATATAATTTATTTATTTACAGAGACGTGTGTCTACATATTTTTTTTTTAATTGTGACCCGATACGGACAACGTTCGCTGTCATATTTCGAAGCGATGAAGCGATGAAATGGCTCGGTAATAAAAATAAAGAAAACGCGAAGATTTACCGTCCCAGTCCTCCCGGGTGCCGGTGCTTCGGTTCGCGTATCCAATGGGGACTTTTTCTTTTTACTAGGCGCGTGACCCAGGTCGAGGAGTGGCTCACCAGCTCGCCTCCTCCCGAGTGGTGATTTACAAACATGATTAATGGCCGGCTCCGCCACAATACACATAATGTGTCGATGGTACCGGGCCAAAGATTTATAGAAGATAGCGTATTTACATTTAACACGGCGCATTAACAAATGCGCGGCTCTTATCCGACAGCGGAAATGTTTCGACTGCTGCTCGGCGGTACGTGATTTTCATTCCGAAGACACACGATACGCAGTATATCACCGATAATATTCGGTTAGAATGCTGTTAAAATATGTCGCCTTCCTGTTTTCTATTATTATTTTATTATCCTGTCTCGCTCCCAGAAAAACATTACGCATAAATATCTTAATTGTTAAATGCGACACGCTCAGAGTTACAGGTTCCATTCGAGGCCATCATGTTCAATGGACTCGTTCAAAATGAACAATACTGAGTTTTGAGATTATTTTAACAGTACTACGACAAGGGATGAAGTTTGTATATGGTCTTGTCCTCGACAAGACATCACTAGTTGGCATTCTAAATCAATCCTCTACGATATTCACCTAAATAGATAGTGTAAAAGTATGGAAAACGTGGAAGCATTCGTGATTCGGACCATGGCGATCTTTTACCCTCGCCGGTGATTGTAGTGTAAACACAGTTATACGTTGAAGACATCGACATAGTTAGTTGGTGACCTCTGGCGACGACGCACGTGGCGGTCCAATATCCAGAGTGTCGGCAGAGAGGTACCCTTCCTGATGATCCTCGGCGAAAGACCGGATGGGGGCTCGACGCTAGCATGCCAGTCTGCAGTCTCAAGTCGAGGGTACTGAGGCGGAGTCTGCGATGTCGATTATGATTGCCAGTTTTTGCTTTAAAAACAACAGTCCTGTTGTCGTCGGCGCCAATACAATTTGCTCAATCGAGGGCGAATCTGTGGCAACTTTAAAATCACGCGTCCGCGAATCGGCTCTTGATCAGTGGCAGGAGAGTGGGATTCCTCCCCCAAAGGGCTGACCACCTATCTCTTCTTTCACGATATCAGAGCCAGGCTTAACTGTAGCTGGTTCTTCTCAGACTTCTGGGTCAGTCAACTCCTGACTCAGAAGCATCTCCACATTGTTGGTGTAGGCACGTCTGTCAGGATTACAGTCACGTTCTGTGGTCCTGTCCTTTCCTGGATGCTACGCGCCGCGACCTACTCTTTGCTGTCCGATGCTGCAATTCTCCAGCTGGGTCTTCCGGTGAAAAACTCATCGAACATATAGATCTAGTCCCAATGTAATTTGCTACAAGGCATTTGTTCGCTTTGCATCGACTTTCGGAGAGTTGTGCAATGCTACTCTCCTTTCTCCTTCTTAAAAAAATCTAGCATTATATTTTAACATCACGCGTTTCAAGAAAAAAACTGATTTTGTTGCATCGATTGAACTGCCCCAAGCCGGTATATGCGGTGTGGGTGGATGGCAAGGGGATGGAACTGTGTCGGACCGGTCTGACACAGCTTCATCCTGGGTACAAAAGTATGATTGCCACGGGAAGGACAAGAGGAGAGTCTCCAGAGTCGTCATGGCGGAGTAACGCAGCATATTCACGCTGCAACTGCGGGCGGAAGTCTGCCTGGGGAAGCGAGCTTCGTTGTCCATTTCCGGAAGAGTAGGGACCGGGACGCCACCGTGTAGTGTTGCCAGGGCGTTAATTAAAACAATTAGTGGGATAGCCACCACAATAGCTTCAGGGAAGATCGCGTTAGATCTTTAGATTTACTGATTGATTTGTTCACTCGACGTTCTTGCGTTGCGAAATTTGTCCTTAGGAATTCCTCTCCTAAAGGGCGAACTACCTATTTTCCTTTCCCGTTGTCACTTATTCATCTTCTTTCGCGCCGTGTCCACAAACAGTCGTTGGCAATTATGGGGGTCACATTTGTTTTGTCTATCACTGCCCTGAACAAGGAGGTGGAATCTCGTACTTTCAGTGGTACCTTCTTAATCTTCTGGGTCTTCGTTTTCTTTGAATATTACTCTGAATTATAAGTTGCAGTATTTTATATGTTTCGGATATCGCATTATATGACCGAAGTGAATTTTCTTATTTTGACGGTTTTTAATACGTTTTTAAACCCAGCTGAAAAGGAGCATGTGTTTATACAACCACATTTAGAAAGCTTCTAGGCATTTAATCGCCTCTTTTGTGAGCCTCTACGCCTCTTCTCGGTACAGAAAGAAGAAAAACACTTAAAAATCGGGTTAAATGTCGTCCTGGCCTTCTCGATTCGACATTTCACCTAAATTATCTGGTTTCAGTTACAGGTTGGAAGGTTGCAGAATGAAAAGGTGGCATAGTGCCCTTTGTATGGCAAAGGCACGCATCGGTTCCAAGGACCACTGTCGGACAGTCAATCAATTTATAGGATTAATAGAATTTATCGATAGCACTTTAGTAATCGTCTGTTATCTAATCCTCAGTTGAAAATCGCATGCCGTGATTTACTCCGTGCTATTCAAGATGATTATCTCTTCAATAAGCGTTACAGCATCATCTATAATCCTCTGACCACCAATGAGGCATATCTAATTCCACCTGCCTTCTCCAAAACCGCTTCTAGGCTCCCTTCTCCCTCCATAGTAAGCTATTAAATCTAGTATTTTATAATACTCGTCCTTTAGATTCGTCAGAATCTTTTTAGCTTACAATTCATTCTTTCGCTGAAGTTTTCGTCGTTTTCATTAGTAATGTTTTTCTCAACTTCCCATTGAGTTAGACTCTAAATTTTACAGCTATAGATCTACTAGACTAATTAGGGTCGTATTTGCTTCATTTTCAGACAATTCTTAATAAATTTCATTAGATTTTAGGACGTACGTACCTCTTCTAAAATCTTTTAAAATGAATACTAATAGTATCTGATGCCATTTCCGTTTAACTAGATTTAAGTAGAGTTCCTTTACTCGGGGATCAGACTCCAATGCCATTTTTACTTTTCGATAAATATCTTCAACAAATGTAGAAAGATTCTAGAAGGTATGGATCGATGTGGATATGGTTGACGAAGCGGACTCGTCTTTCAGCGCTGGCGGGGCAGATCCCACCGCTATTTGCGCAACACCTAATCAAGGGGTACGGTTCCCATGCCGACAATGGCGCCTTCGCACAATGACCGGCGTGCGATTCTTCGATTACAAATGGCGATGATGGGTCGCGATAAGCCGGGAAAGTGGAATATTTTTTACGGAATTAGACGTGGCTGGCGCGTGATGTCAATATACATGTTGCGTGTCAATTAACCCGCCGCTATCCGGGGTCATCTGCAACTTGCACAACCGTATTGTGACTTGCACTGTTGGCTTTTGTTTGCGGCACCCCGACAGCATTGACATGTCTGGGATTCAAATCATCAAAGCCGCATGGAAAGATCTGATTTTATCTTTAGTGCGACCGTGACTGGCCAAAAATTAGTTCTGTGAACGTCCGATATTTTAATACACAGGGCCGCGCATCCAGTCGGCGATGCCCGGGGCGCCATTGTTGATTCTTTTTTCTATCATCGGGTCACATAGCTGAAATTTAGACTCTATTTCAAGTTCACTGGGACACGAAACCAGACGTTCTAAAATATCGGGACTGTCCAAAAATAATGTATTGCTTATAATATTGTCAAAACGTCAAAAGGATATTATAAAAACTGAGCTGGTGAAATGCCTGAAGTGGTTGAGCAGAGCTTTGGTTACCGGAGAGTTTCCAAGTGCATCTGTCCTCACATTTGGCGGAAGAAAAGGCACATGCGAAAGTGCTCGATGATAGTGAGGTGGCGCCCATAAGGGCAAATCGCACAGTACAAGGGGGTTATATACTGCGCCAACCAACCCCTTGAAGAAGTGCTTTGCCAAGTAGATCGAACTTCTTTTCTCCAGGATACATACTCCGGACAGCCCTGTACCCATGCACTGGGGTATAAACTTGGGTAGAATCCAAACTCCTTCATGTAGAGATATCTTAAAAAAATCTTCTTTACTTTCTCTAATCTGAGGAAATTCGAGGCGTCACAAGGCGGCCATATAACGGAACCTGATTCGAGCAATCTCCGAACCAATGTATCATATAACACTAGTATAACTAAGGTTTCTTCAGTAAGGTAACTTGAGAAGAAGCATACGTGATTATCCGAGAACCCAAAACATCTAGTTTCAAAATGAGTCTAGCATGATCACCAAAGTCAGTTTTCAAGATAACGTCGACTTGGACTTCCTTATCCGGTGACACAAAATTTAAAAACCCAAGAACTCCCGTGACTGTTGAGCGTCCAGGCCGAAAATATACTATACCAAAGACTGTCGAAATATACATAAAAAGAAATAGGTGAACATCAGGGATAGTTCCTAGCCGTTTCCCATCACATTAACAATTCTAACAAACTCACCCTGTCCTCCAGCTCCCAGGCCGTAGTGGCGACGAGGAAACTCGTTCGGATGGAAGCAATGCAACACCCGACGCCTGGCTAGTTGATCAACCTGCACCAGGATTACGTAGCCAACTAATGCTGTTCTTGACGTGCTCTGAAGGGGCGAAGGCAGCTTCAACCAGCGACGAGAACATGTCGCCAGAGTGGCCAAACTCCTCTGAGCCGGTCACGTGTCAAGGATGCCCGACAGCCAGCGACCGAAAAGGCTTATGGTCAACAAACCTTCCTGTCCCTGAAAGAAAGAAAAACCGAGGCTGAGGTGGTTAGACTGTTTACAGAGGGATACTACATCATCAAACTTACCTGAAGATGAAGCAACGTGACGGCAATCTGGATAAAATGGAAAATGGTATTGGATAAGGTCAGGGCCCTACAATAGAGACGTTGCACCTATGATAATGATGATTGGCAAAACGTCGTATTTTCATTAGTAAATTATTTTTCATCTCGAATTTGGAAGATGTCACAAGGGGACTTCCACTCGCGAATACAGACCTTATAATACTGTTAACCTTTTGCACTCGAAGTTTTTTGAAGTCCTCAATACCTCAATACTCAACACGTGTTATTTAATATATTATTATTTTGGATTTGTGCAATATTATCATTGTTTATAAATATAGTGAATATTAAAAACCTAAAATAATAATTTTATAAATGATACGTAATTGATTTGTTGGCATTCGAGTGATACGGAAAACTTCGATGCCGCTTCTATGGCGGCATTCGAGTATAAATGGTTAATACTCCAAATCAAATTGTCGACACCCTTATAGTACTAATAATGAGATATAATGTATACAGTTATACAATAAAAATCAATACAACGTACAGATTCTTGATTGTCGTGGATCTTGTTTTATATGGTTTATTGAGAAAAAAAATTGTAATTTATTGTAATTTATATATAATTAAAAACATTTAATATTTAAATCAGAAAACAAGAATATAATTTTTAAAGTAAATTAATATGCGTAATTAGTAATTTATATTCAATAAATTAAGTAACAATTCCATCACTGTAATAATTTTTAATCAAATGGTTATAAAATTCTCTTTCGATATAACAAAATCACATTCGTATATAAGCATATACATACATACAACAATTAAAATTATAAACAAATAATATGTGTATAAAAATAGGATTACAATAAGAAAATTGTAAATGGCACGTAAAATATTTAAAGAAAAAAAATTAAATCTATACACATTTATATAGAAATAATGAAAATATATTTTTTTTATATGGAACCCAATATTTTTTTATCAAACCTCATATAGTGAATCGTCATAATAAAAATAAAATGAGAATAAAGCCTCCTTTCAAAATATTCTATATAACAAGATATAGTCTAATAAGATTTATAAATATTTATTTATATAAATAAAGCGATGTAAAATTATATTTAATTCTTAATACTTCATTACGATTGATTGAATATTCTATCCGATAAAACAAACGAAATTGCATTGCAAGTCATACTTAAATTATTAAGTTTAAATTAATATAGATATCTAGGAAGGCACTTAATATCCACGTTTTTGTTCACTTTAGCTGAATGTCCATCGCCAGTATGCTCTAGCTTCAGTAACATTTAAAAAGATGCACGTGAGACTCGTATCGATCGTTATATATTTAATATATATTTTTATACAAATTAATCCGAGATTACACCGACAATTCGTCTTATATAAAACAAGCAATAATATACAACATAAATAAAAGAATAAATAATTAAATCAGAGGTAATATAAAACCGTAAATCACATAAAAATCTTACATATTCCTTTTACACCTTTGGTTGGATATACAACGATAATTAAAAATATTAATATACTATGCGTTTATATTTATAATATTAATAACATTTATAAATATATAATATTACGAACGAATTATTTCAAAAGGTTCCACGATTAAGTTTATATTTTAATGGTTTTTTTTTATCAAGAAATAAATTTCAGTTTCTTTGGTGAGAGATCATGATTAACAGTTTTTTTTAACTATGCGTTTATAGATAAGTGCCAATAATACGTGCCGTTTTTGTGTAGGGCAAGTTTGCACGTGCACTAGTTTCGAAACAAAATGCCGTCAAAATGGAAACAAATCAACCCAAATCTGCCTCTAATGAGCGGAAAATTATTTGTGACGTGTACGGAGATAACTATGCAAGTATTTTTTCTTTACTGGATGAAACAGGGCATGAGAAGCGTAAAAGACTAGATAACGACGTTCTACAAGACTTGGTGGAGACGAATACAGGCCTCTCCATTGCTGCATTAGCAGAGACATTTGAATCAACTCATTAAACTGTGCGTCGGCATCTGTTAGCGATTGAAATAGTTTCAAAATAGAGCTGATGGATGCCATACGAGCTAACACCAGTGAATCTCATGCAGGGTGTCGATGCTTGCAAATCTCAACCAGCACAACCAAAATATCGGCCTTTTTTAAAGAACATTGTTACGAGAAACCTTAAGTGGATACTTTATGGCACCAAGTAATGCAAGAAGCATTGGGTAGATAAAAGTTAACCACCACAAAGCCAGGCCCGAGTTGGATTGCATCCAGAAAAATGATGTTGGTTTGTAATGGGATTTCAAGGGGATTTTTCAATTAGATCAAAGATGAAACTCAATCAAATTCGTCCAAACTTGGTCAATAATTACAGCTTCATCTTGCAGTACAACATTGAAAGAACCCTTTCATGTGATACAGACTGCCTGAAAGGTAGTGGAGCTCTCCATAAACCGACTGCGGCAGATGATCGGTTACAGAGGCAGCTGTGTCTGCAAGATCGATGCTCAACAGATTTGGATATTCAAGAGGAAATTATAGCAGGTGCTAGAGCAGAAGTTAGGGTACGCACCATCCGGAGAAGATTGTGGGATGATGGTTTAATCACCTGCAGCCCAGCGAAAAACCTTTCCTAACGAAGAATATGATGAAATCCAGATTAGAATGGGCAAAAATTTATGAAACCTGAACCGATACCGACCCAAAAAGTCATATTCTTCAATGAAAGCAATTTTATTTTGTCTGGATCAGATAGAATCCAGTTTGATAGGCGTAGATCTGGAGAGCGGATGCACCAAAACTCCCTCCGGAGGAATGAGAAGCACCCAGCTCGCCAAATGATGGGGGGGTGTTTCTCTTATTTTGGAATCGGAGAATTATCATTCATCAACGGAACAAGTTACTCTGCGTTGTACAAATCCATATTAGAAACCCATCTTTCCACCCCAAATGACATAATTTTCAAGATGACTTCATTGTAGCGATTGAAACACAGTAAAGAAAGCCTATGAGTAAAGAAAATTTCATTAATATAATAGAAAAAGTATGATATAAAGGAATTTAACAGGACTATATGCCCCAGAGGATTCATGATGTGATGGAGCAAAAATAAGGACCGACAAATTATTAAAAAATAAAGTTTTGTTACTATAAAGTAAACCCCCCTATAACGTCAAAATAGTTTCCACGTTATAGGGGGGACATTATAGGGGGGTTAAGGTTTTTCAATTCAATTTTTTGATTTAAAGGAAATCAGTAAATCAAACATTTCCATTTTTATGCACAAAATATTTTTATGAAATTCTAATAAAGCGTTTTTAAAAATCATGTTATAGGGGGGGATTAACGTTATAGGAAAAAACCGCCGCAAACGTTATAGGGGGGTTTACGGTATATTGAAATTCTTAATTTTTTTTAAATCTCTATAAAAATTAAATAAACTAATTTCTTTAAAGACTCATTTTTTACTTTATGTAATATTAGAAAATCAGGTGTTTCAATCCCACATCTCGGTCGGTCGGATCCCATAAGCCGGCGCGTATTTTAGGCACTACCGATATGTTGCATATAAAAATTAAACAACAAAAGATATCTAGTTATTAAAATCGATGTCTCACAACAGCGGAGGTTTCACATATTTATAATTAAACTCCACTCCCCTGTGGTTATTTTTAAAATGACTTTTCATATTGGATAACTGCGAAAATCCTTTGGTACAAACTGGACAGCAATAGGGTGTTTCTCCCGTGTGCAATCTCTCGTGCTCCTTCAGAGTCTTTTGAACGGAAAACTTGGCATCACAAAATCTGCACACGTACGGCTTTTCACCGGTGTGCGTGCGCATGTGAAGTATTAAAGTGTATCTAAACGTGAACTTTTGCTTGCAAACATCGCATTCAAACGCTTTTTCACCGGTGTGCGTTTTTTGATGCATCTGAAAAAAATATACATTGTATTTTACTGATTAAAAATTTAATTATAACGTTTGAGAACTATGTATACCTTTAATCCAAATTTGGTGGCGAGTCTTTTCCCGCATATCGCGCATTCAACGGATCTGGCTCGTTTGTGAACTATTTCGACGTGTCTATACGAATCATAAGAAGTTTTAAATAACTTTCCGCATATTTCGCAAGGATATTCTTTTTCGCCGTGCGTTTTGATATGCATCAATAATTTTCCTTTTTCGTGAAAACCTTTGTCGCACGTATCGCATCTGAACGGTCTATCGTTATGTGTTCTAACGTGTTTATAAAATGGAGAGGTTCTCGCGAAAACCATTCCACAGAACGGACAGAGATGAGAAGTCAACTTTTTTTTCTTTTTTTTGACAATGTCTACGTCGATTTCTTTCTTGTGCCTTATTTTAGTTTTCAAGCTTAAATTCCTATCTTGTTTTTTTAATATTTTTTTCTTCGCTTTCGGTTCGCTCTTAATAACTTCATCACATTTTATTCTATCATCGATCGGCTTGGTCTCCACTTGAGGATCTCCGTCAACGGATTCATTTTTCATATACTCGTCACACGAAGAAAAGTTATTATAGTCATCTATATCGACGATTTCTTGCTTAATTGCAAATTCTTCATTTTTTACCATAGGCACGTCGTATAAAATTAAAGGATCTTCAATTTTTAACACGGCCTTTTCAGTTCGTATCGGTATATTTAATTTTTTACGTAATATTTGATCACTCTCCTCGCATTGATATCGGAAATTGACGGCAAGATCGATGAATTCCGCACATCCCGAGCATATTTTAGCTGGCAATCCGTCATTTTCATGTATCTGAAAATGAAAAATAATATATCGATATTTCTTTGAATTTTTTTTTATTAAACAATTCGATAAAATAAATATTTTTGCGGTATTTATGCAAATGTTATTTATTATACCTGCAACGTACAGCATACTTGTATTTTTTTATGCAAAGCATGTTCCGTACTGAATATATCTAGGCAAGGATAATTTCCTAAACAAAGCCGACATACATCCTGACTAATAGACATGGCAAATTCTAATTTACAACAACGTTTTCAATATTGTAAATTATTTGATGTCCTTAGATCTGCAAGGGAATTATAATATCTTGAAATTGGCAAATCGACAACTTATTTATTTACTAAAAATATTAGTTTACACAAATATTTGGATTGAATAATGGCAAAAAGTTATGAATATCAAATCAAAATTGAAACTCGTTTTCAAAAATACCTGCGGAATATTAATTAAATACATATTCTTGGCTCAGTTGATGACCAAGTGACAGTCACTCAGCTGTCAGGTCGCCAACTCGGAGTCAGCGCGCAGATAAATATAACCTAGAACACGGCAAAACAAGACAATAGTTTTACCGGCCAGATATATTTTGACTGAAATCCATTTAAATTGAATATATAATAATAATAATACGAATAAGCTACAAGCATAATATATTATAAATAAACTGAACTTATTTAAAAGTTTTTAAATTCATTTAATATTCTAATACGACGTAATTATTTTAATAACAATTAAGTGTATAGCATTTATATATGAGTGAAATATGAAATGCGTTACGAAATAAAATTGTAATTAGAAATGTTTACAAATTTTGACATTTCTCTAATCAATAAAAAGCGTAAACATCTTTCATAGTTGGTAACACTGAAGTCGCTGTGATGACAGTTGTCGTTATGACAGTTGTCCCATTATTAACAATGAAGAACATATCAGACAATACAGCACAATGCTGTCAATTTAGTAAATTTATTAAATGAACAAGTCAATGAATAAAAACGTTGACAGTGATAATTCCAAGTCAACTAAGCTAACCGAGAGACGGACTAGTAAATCTCTCGAACGCAATATGATGCCTGAATTTGATGGTAAAAGAAGCTTAGATTTAAATATTACACAATATACAAATCAATTAGAATATGATGAACATGAACAACAAAAACGGCTTATGGGTATATCCGAAGAGCAACGTCTAAAGCGTTTAGAATACAGTCGCAAATGGCGCTCTAATTTTACAGAAGAACAACGTATAAAGAGATCTGAATATGAACGCAATCGTCGAGCCAATTTATCAGAAGAACAACGCAAAAAAATACAGGAATACGTCAGAAATAGACGAGCTAATTTAACTCCGGAACAACGATCAAAAAAAGCAGAATATTATCGTAGAAAACGTTCGAAAGTGTCCGAAGAAAAGCGAATAGAGAGAATCGAATATTTCCGTCAGAGGCGTGCAAATCTCAGTGAAGAACAACGATTGAAGCAAATTGAGTACAGTCGATCACGGTATGCCAAACGAAAAGAAAAAAAGAAGCAAATACACATAGAATACGACGGTAATACATATTATTTATTCGATATTTACTCATATATATTATTATTAATAAACGTATGCATTTTGTTCCAGATGGTCACAAAGCTTTACAGAATTTAATGAAATTAATAATTGAGAAAAACATTAATTTAGACGTATTGACACTCGTAGATAAAAATATATTTAAATCAATCCTTCAATTGTTTGAAATTAATTATCCAGAAAGAAATATAACGATGGGAATGCAAAGTTTAACATGTGACATTGATATCGTGTATCTTACGGAATTAATTAAAAGTTGGAAAGGATGGAAAATGTACGACAGCTTTGAATATCTCTCTTCGTTAAAAGGCTACGACGATTTATTTTATTATTTAAGCGAACATTTTCTAGGATTTCAATTGATTAGGGATAAATGTATATTAGACGAGCTAGATATTTTCTGCCCTCCGGAAAATTACATCAACGTGACGTGTTCATTGAAGGAATTACAGATCTTATTCTATCACAGTCCCCACAATTATATTAAATATTTCCAAGACAACGAATTAATTTATTGCACGTCCGATCAATTAAAAACACCGGTTCCGAATTATATAATTAATTGCCAATATATTTCCACTCAGATTACACTCCCCAATTTTTCCATGACCCATAGAAATGTTCACGTCGACGAATACAATTTAATAAATGTTACAAACAAATTAAAAACGCAATCAAACAAAACCAAAAATACAAATCTCTTTTTTAAATTAATCACGGGTGATAATAGTTATAAGATTTTTTTAAAACACAATGTTTCAAGATATTTACAACAGTTAAAAACTGCTATTGAAGATAGTGATAATGTCGACGTGTCGTATGAAAAGAAAGCTGAAGTATTAATGATATTAGCCGAATTTCAAAAAGATGTTGCTCTATGTACCAATACGATAGAATCGAATGCAAAATATTACGGATTAACTCCGTATCCTTACGCTAGATATTTAGGTTATCCAGATAATGGTGATGCGCTTAGGTTTGTCGAAGATCAGAAATCGATAAAAAATTCAGTATTGAATGTCAGATTGCAACAGATTCGCCATCCGAAACAATCATTCTTTTTAGAGAATTTTCCTGTGTTGTACGAAGAATGTAACGATAATAAAGCATTCACGTTTGAAAAATCATTTTTAGGCATCGTCAATGACTGCATCTCGTACAAATGCATGTTGTGTGACGTATATCTGGGCTCAAACTCGCCATCACAACTAATCACAGATCATTTGCTTAAGTATCACGGCCTCGAGCCAGACTGGGAATGCGTAAACTGCAATAAATCGTTCAGCAACGAATATTTAATACAACATAGATGGTTTCATAGATGTAATATGATCTAACTAATCAATAACATGTCATGTAAACAATTTAAAAAAAAATAAAACAAATCGAATCATTTTTATTTGTTTTAATTATTTTTTATTAGTCGAAAAATGAATATGGATTAAAGCAAAGTGATGATAGACAACAACGTGATCCATAAGGCGATGAATAACCTTGGCAGACTATTTAGCTGGAGCAACAAAACCTAAGCAGAAAATGCGAGCGAAGAATACAACTAAGATAGGGACCGCACGGGTCCCCAGGTTGTGGATAGGGGAATGGCTTCTCGAAGTCGACCATTGTAGTAACAGTGGTCCTGGACAAGAAGCGCTGAGGTAGGAGTAGTGGCCGCTGGGTCTGTAGCACGAACCATCTTAAAAAAGGCCAAAATGCAATGAATGTCTCATGACAGCGGCGAATAAGTGCCGCCACTCAACAAAAGCACTGCTCGGTCTGGAGGGAACTGCCAATCCTTGCAACAAGAGAATACAACTCCATAATAAAATAACTAAGGGAAGGGAAACCCTGACAAAACACCCTTGTTCTCCAAGTTGGGAGTTGGACGTGGGATTAAATCCCCTATTCTAGAAATACTATAGAAATAATTGACACCATTTACATTTAAATCCGAACTGCTCCAATGACGACCTGGACTCACTAAGAAGGAACACAATTTTCGGCTGTACTCCTGGAACAAATATACACCAAACATTTAATGGTTAGCAACCTTAGCTAATAAACCAAACTAATCAAAATCATCTAAAATACCAAATCTACCGATACAAACTACAG
>JAGXCT010034611.1:0-67908 GCA_022495035.1 Philopotamus ludificatus
AAATCACAGATTTTCTTAATTAACCATGTTAAAATAAAATTCTGCTTTAGGAATGTATATGTAATTATATTTTAAAAAGAAATAAAAATGAATAGTTTATATTATCCGTTCAGCCCATCCCCTGCAAAAATGACAAAATTCGTTTAAATTCTTGCCTTATATTTGAATTTTGAAATCTTTCTTTTTGGAGTATATATACCAAATTATTGTTCGTGAAAGACATTTATTTTAATCATAAATAATAATATGACAGATCGTTTAAACCATGTATTGTCAGCTTCCACCATTATATTCTAATCACACGACCCATCCAAGTACTTGACCCAGGTGTTCTGATTAGCGAACAACCCCAACGTGCGTGACTAACGATTACATTAATAGTTTATTTTGTAGATCGGCCATTTGTCTAGTTCCCATACTGACACCACCACCCTTATTCAATGGCCAATTCCAAATTTACCTATTTCATTACTTTATAATGTGTTACGCATCACCGAAATTTTATACGGAGTCTGATTTCAATACGAACTGACGTGCAGAATCGCTTAATTGGATTTGATATTAAATTAATTATATACAACTATTTTTCGATTTATAAAACATATACATTCAATTATGAGAATTAATTTCAGACGCGATATCGAGCGCGAGTAAGATGCCAAATTTAGCGTCAAAAAAGAATCGCATCGTAATCCTAAATCTGGGTTTAACAAAGTGGAAGGGCTTTGTAGTGCGTTTCGGCTATTATGCTCGTTTATGATGTGAGTTTAAGCAAAATAGACAACAAAATAAAAATAAAATGGGGGCCCCCTTGGCAATAATCCGGCGGACAGCTGACGGCTCCCAACACTCTTCTGCGGATAACCACCGTCCACGCTCCGCACTTTAATTTACTTTATTTAAAATATATTTGATTTTAATTTTTATCGTCGTATTTTTTTCGGTGGAAAACTTTTTGTTTAATATTAAATTTAATATTTATTTTATTATTATTCGAAATGACATTGTCGGTATGTGGGGGTAGGGTATTATAAGGGGGAGTGAATCGTCTGGTGGTTTCCACAATATTGTTCGCTAACCATTATCTTTTTACGGAACGATGAACATTTTGAGAGACATTCAAAATGTCATGAGTTATATATTTATTATCAATTATGCATATTCATTTATTTTTTCATAAATCAATCATAAATTTCCAGGGAAATTTTGCTGAATCCGAAGAGGAATAGAACTGTCTAAAATAATTATTATCATTTTCATACATCTTCAGCATGAGACATGATGTAATGTTTTCGATATACATTTTCATTATGGAAAATTTATCGTGGAGTTTCCTATTTCGGAAGAATTGGCCGTAAGATCCGTGACGTTATCACGAAACACAGTAGGAGAAGGCCTGTGACGTAATGAGGTACATACTGAGAGTGCTCACGCGGGATGTTGTAATCGCATCAGAGGAAGGCGCGAAGCGATGTCGTCCCGCCCACCGGACAATGGGATAACCAGGGCCCGAATGTGTGAGTGTGTCTGTGTCAGTGAGGGGCTTCTTAATAGTTACAATTCAAATGAAACCTTAATTCGAATGATTACGATGAAAGCGATCTGTCACGGCGGCTCGAAAACAACCGAGTCGTCCGAAGAGAGACTATCATAGACCCCAAATATTTCAAGTCAAGATATTGATGAATTCTCAATTCGTATCTTGACATTTAAAAAAAAAATGATTATTCAAAGAATAAAAATGGTTATTCATGATATACTTCATAAATTTGTGGATATTTTTGAATTTTTAACTAATCAATATGACACGCTTGAGTTTTCAAGGCATCTGTCACTGGTTTCACTCGCACTTGGCACATCGGATGAGAGCGAGAAAAAACATCCACCGATAACAACAGAAGCGAATATTGTTGTTATTATTTTTTTTTTCACAATTGAGGACAATAAAGATCAATGATTATTTGTAATATTCATTTTTTAGACTTTTTTTGACTAACATAAAAAGTTTGTGACATGTAAGATTAATATTAAAAGATTCGAGAGAAATCAAAATCCTAAGGTCCCCAATAGATCCCATCGGCACATATAAATAATTATTGACTTTCAATTGTTCGCAATTGAGAAATAAAATAAAAACAACAATATTCATTCCGTACGATGTGCCAAGTGCGAGTGAAACGTATACTAGTGAACTTTGCGGTCGCGTTATTCGGCGGCGTGTTCTCAGTCTGCGGCGAGAAATCGCCTAGTGTGCGTGACATTTACGCGTCATATTGATTAGTAGAAAAAATCAAAATATCAACCAAATTATTAAACATACTATAAATAACTATTTTTATTCTTAGAATAATCCATGTTTAAAAAAAATGTTAAGATATTGATGAAGAATTTATCAATATCTTGACTTGAAATGTTTGGGGTCTATTTTTCATTATAAATAGACCCCCTTCAGACGACACGGTTGATTTTAATGGTTTTTGATTATATTTAATATAAAATATACAGCCAACCCTCCGATAGCGCGAAGATAGCGACCACTCTATAGAAGTCTAGGCACATATAAAATTTCTGATTAGGTTTTTTTTAATTGTATTTTTAAATTGGACAATCAATACATTAAACAGTTTTAATGTTTTACATATTTACGAAATATGTAATTAGACCTTGACAATTTAGAGTTTTGTATAAAACGTCGCTTTATAATTAAGCACTATAGAAGTGACACCCGCACACGCCGCTCTATAGCAGAAAGCGGTATAGGAGGATTGACTGTATTTTTTTAATATCGCTGTCTGAAAATAAACGCATCCGTTTGCGCAAGGTTGAAGAAAAATCATTAATTGCTAAAAATATTTCTAAGAAAATTGTGTCCAATATTTTATTTCTTAATAATTGTTTCGTAATCGTTGCGATTTTAAATCATGGTATTTTAAAAACCGTGTGACATTTGAACTAGAAAAGTTATATAGAATCTATATTATTTCTATAGTTTTTTTTAAACTAATTAGATTTCTCTCGATAACACGATTTTTTTTTCAAAATGATACAATTATTTCTTTTTAAAAATATATGTTCAACGCGGGCAACTTATCGAAAGCCCCTCGCCTAAGGACTTAGAGCAACCACCAATAAATATTTACCCATCTGTTATTATTATTTGAGTCCCACTTTGTTATGCGACTAGAGACAGCGTATCTTCATTTGATTCGTGATGCGAAAGACCAAGATATTTAGTGGAGATACGGCGAGGTATGAAAGTCAATGGAGGTGGAAAAACGGGGAAACTCTTGTATAAATAAGCCCCCGCGGCACAAACACATTCTGCTCGGAAAATTTCGTGGGAAAATTAAGATGTACAATTATATTCAAAGCGTGTCCCAACGACGTGGAAATACAATTTTATTATAATGGACGCCGAAATAATTATATCTATAATTTCGTTTTTGTCGTCGGTGATCCCCCTCCATTCATTTAATATTATTGCGAACAATCGCCAAACGAATGTGCTTAAATTAAATTTTAAACGTATTTCAATGGGCGATAATATTCAATTGAATTCAAAAGACGTTTCAATTCAAATGAAGGGTCAAATAGGTCGTCATAGAAATTGTCTTATCGCAGATTCTGCCATCTATTTATTTAGAATTTATCTGATGTCTGAATAAATACAGGAATTAATTTAAAAAAATATCATTTAATTTATGCGAAATGTTTGTACAAATAAACAGATTTATGTGTTTTCGATGATTTTCTAATTAACTATTAAACATAGTTAATTGTGTTAAATTTTCTTATTATCATCTGATGTTTCTGAGAATTATTTGCGATGATTCTAATTAGAAATGTTAATAAAATGTATTACTTACAAAATGCTGAAAGTCCAGTGGGAAACGGAAGTTCGCCGGAAAATAGAAACGGCGGTCTCGGCGGCAAAAATCCAGGAATATTTTGCAAACCAGACAATCCAGGCAGTCCGGAAAATCTATTGATTCCTGAACCTCCGGCGGTCAACGGAACACTTCCGGCGGCTAATTGAACCAGAGCGGCCGTCGCCGATGAATTTTCCGCCTTTGTTGAATTTTCATTGTACCTCGACGCATTTTCATTTGATTCGTAAATATTTGGCATCATCTGCAGACTGCCGTCGTTCATGTCAACATCCGAAGACGAATCTGTCAGCAATTCGTCGTGATTTTCCTCTACATTTTTTTCGACAGGATATACCGCCTTTGATTTTTCCGATTCCAAGTGTCCATAGATCCTGGCGAAAAATTCTCTTGGTGACGATGGACGCGGTGTGACGAGCGTAGTTTTTTTCGGCATATTAACCGGACTCTCGGGATCGGATATCCGTCCTTCGTCCTGGGCGTATATGGACGCCATCGGTGTTATCATTGCCGATTATTTCACATAACAATCACACGAAACACTATCCGGAATATGCTATGATATATAAACGTGGCGGGTGGACAAATGGTCCAAGGATCTGTTGCCGACTGACCTCTTGTTATTGTAATGCCGAGCGGATTGAAGTCCTACAGGAGCGAGACTCCACCCCCTACGCTCCGCCCCAGCCCCTACTCTGATTTGGGGACCCGCCCTTTTGTTTTACACGCCCATATTTTAAACATACAAATTTAACCAAAAAAATTAAAACAGTTTTTTAATAAATATTATATTGAATTAGAATAATAATTATAAATCAATCTGATCGATTTATTTTATTAAGCCCATCTTAACTGTATTATAATCATACAAAATATATTTTTTTTAAATAATAATATTATTAAAATAATATAATAGTAATATTTTCTTGTATTATTTCCCATGGTTTTCCCATTGTGTGATTGCTGAAACGATTTAGTATCAAAAAAAAAATACTATGGCCGAACTAATGGATTAATACTATTTATTATAACAATAAGCATGGGCGTTTAGTTAAATAGGACACGCATACCCGGTAATAGGAAATTAGGACTATTTTTGTACCCGGATCCATTGTAATATTTATTTTACAAGATCTGCTCTATCCACCCCCTAATTGAGATACACACGCTATATATATCCCGAATCTGTGTATAACATACATTTGTATAAAATGATCTCAAACTATTCATCGAAAAAAATACAAAATATTTATATATTAATACAGAAGCAAGAATCGTTCTGTTTATTTCCCAAATTCTTTGACTTGACAATAAAAAAAGTATCTTTATTCATCCTCATTTTCCGGAGATAATGTATATGTCATCCAAAACTCTATTTTCCATAATATTTTGATTGTCATACCGATTTTTTTAAATTTCGCTGGCTTTAAAATTCAATTAATTAAAATTAATTTTGTATTCCATTGACATGGTAGTTATATTAAATGTAATTAAGGTATTCATAGTTTTATTGTGTTTTGCTTGTAGTAAATATTGTAGTTTTAGTGGCTTTGTTGAAAATTATGTCTTAATATAAAATCAACATAATGTATTATATGTCCTTCGTCTTTTTTTAGGTTAGCCAGAGAGTTAGCCGTCTTAGAATTTATAATAAATATATTACCAAAATTTATTAAATACTTTTTAATGAGACTGAAGGGAGCTAAAAATCATTAGCATATTAAAATATCAAAATACATATTTATGCATATTAAAAAAAATCATATCCAAATACATATCTTTTAGCATTATATGTATATTCGTTAAAAATACTAAAATCATCTAAAAATTTTCGAAAATAAATTGAGCTTTCATTTATTTAAATTAATTAATTTAAACCATTTTCATTGGTCATATTTAGATAATAACTGGCTACTATTTTATCAATAAACCTTCAAAGACTCAGGTTTTTTCTCTCTTAATAATCTAAAAATATTAAATCCGCCTAATATTAACATTAAAAATATCCTAATCACCACTGAGGCCCACCTCCACCTAAACGGATTTGTTAACAAATAAAATGTGCGATTCTGGGGAACAGAAAATCCTAAACGGACTTTACTTCTTTGAAGATGAGGCAGAAAGCCCACTAGCCATCAATGGCGAAAGGTATCGAGAAATGCTGGAGAATTTCGTGCGTTCTGCAGTTTTGGACACACAGAGGTATGGTGGAATTCCAAAGCGAAGTACCTCGGCGTCATTTTCGATAAAAAAACTCTCATGAAGACCCCATGTAGAATCAGTAATTAAGATAATCAACACTCGCTCCTTCGTCCTCTTATAGTCAAAAATAGTGTCCTTTCTTTGAGATTAAAAAACCTATTTATATTGCCATCATCCGTTCTTAAATTCTATATGCTTCCCAGATCTGGGGCACTCCTTTCTACGATAATCTTCATACATTTACAGATATAAAACCCTTTATTTCCTCTCTCGCTAACTATGATCCTAAATCAGTGGTTCTTAACCCTGTTGGAGGTACGAACCCCACCAGTTTCACTGAACCCTTATATCATACCGTCGTATCATTTTTCATAATATCGTACAATAAGTCGGGTGTGTGTTTTGATCTCTGCCGAACCCGGCAGACTGACTCACCGAACCCCTGGGGTTCAATCGAACCCAGGTTAAGAACCACTGTCCTAAATACTCCCAACCCTTCCATAGAATTCCCCCACCTAAAACAGTTTTACTTTCCATTAAAAAAAGAGAAATAGATAACAAAAATAATTCAACCCAGACCACTTGTTTTTCAACTTAGATTCAAACAGTTAAAAAATCATCGACTTCTTAGCGACTAGCTTTCTTTTCATCTTTTCTTCTCTATCTATAAAATTACAAAGCTACTAACGGCTTCTTTGCTACTGTGTCTGTTTATCAATGTTACATGTTAAGATAACTTTACGTAATTTTTCAATTTAAACCGTTTTCAGTTAGAAAAACAGTATTTAAGTAAATTTACATACTTGATTGAAAGCGCAGAGTGGAATTTCCAGTGTATGATAGTAATTAGACCAAATCTTGAAAAAAACTCTGCAAGTGTCAACTAAAAATCTTTTCATGATTTGGCTAAAACGCTAAAACGAAAACTCACACTCAAACTAAAGAAGGTAAAAAGGTGCTTGAGCTGTATCTGAAATTGTTTAAGTCATCTGTCAGAATCACTGATCATTTTTTTTTTGTTTTCAATATTTCAATTATGTCGAATTATAAATATTTAAATATCAAATTTACTGTTATAATTAAACCGAATCGTTTCCCAGATAACAGAAATAAAATAAAACACTATTAGTTTCATTATTTGATTTCTGTTACTTGGGATTTGGCTCAAATAGCCGGCGACTTAATTAAGCGAAACTGTACTAATAAAAATTTTATTACATATAATAAATAATCAATAAAATCAACTTCTGCGTAACGTTTGTCGGATTTGCGAAATAAATGTGTGAAAATTTCGTTTTTGTTGCTTTTCGAGCATGTGATTCTCAAAAATTGCGTAAATTAATTTTGTATACACATGCTGTCTCAAAAATAGGTATACCCAATTTAAAAGATTATAACTTCCGTTTTTGTACACATATAGTTAATATTTTTTTATATAAGTTTTTTTCAATTCAAAATTATTACCGTTCTGATATCAGACATGAAACTAGTATCATTTTGAACTCTCGATTCGCACAACAACAAGGTTTTTGTTATTGCGTTATGTAACTGTCCTTTAGTGTCATTGTGTATTGGATGGATGCGGGCCGGTAGCAAAGTGAGGGCGGAGGGGGGGTCTCGTCGTTAAGCGCCGTGTCGCGCTGCGACTCGGTGCAGTCATACTGACTCTCTGTAGCGCAGTCATACTAACTCACAGTTTCATTGAGCCTCGTTACTTGTTTTATTATTGTTTATATTATTTAGTATTTTTACTTCGCTCTATTTTTTATATTTAAATAAAATATCAGCCGAATATACTTTATTGTTTTTAACATTTTCCACTCTGTCCACTTTTAGTCGAATCTATGAGTTACTCTCATAATTATTTTTTTACAAATTTATTAATAGAGATCTTCATTAGGAAAAAAAGTTTAAAAAAAACATTATTTTTTTCAAAATAAATAAAAAATACTTGGTTCAAGTTGTTTGCTAAAAAATCTTTTGGGCTTAGGGAAAAGCTTAATATTCTGCATCACGCCCAAATATTTTACCCATGAGCCGCCACTTCTTATAGTTTTACGAGTTGTCGAAAACATTACGTCATTTTTATTGTCATCGAATTGTTCGTCTTCGTTTTTCTATACGTTTTTTTAGAGAAATTAACATATGTTTGCTCCATGCAGATTTCAGGTCGGTCAATTGCTTAAAACTGTATTTTAAAATTACATCAGTTGAGCACAAGCTGGAACCACGTCGGCAAAATGATCGACATCTAATTCTAAGGGTTTTAATACTTCTATTCTGCAATTACTGCAATTTTCATCCAATTGTTGTCATTAAACGTCACGAAATAATGCCCTTAATTTATTAGTTTTTTTAATACTTAAAAAATATACTTTTAGCATATTGTAAAGACTATTCCACTTTGTTTTACTGTCGAATATAAGTGAAAGTTCTTTTCCGGGATTATTTCTAACATATTTTTGTAAACGCGGATCACAAATGGTCATCACAAATTTTCTGACTATATTCACTGTATTGCAGATGTTCATACGATTTTCTGACGAGACGATATTTTCCAATCCACAACGTGGTAAATTCTCCTCATCAGATAGACGCAACAGCCGTATTGTAGAATCCTGGGCTGATCCAACACCCTTTTCCACTTTATCCCGTCTGCCGTCACGTCGCTCCTTCTTCCAGTAATTTTCAATGATGCAGTGTCCCTCTGTATACATTCCAACCATCTCAGCCTCGGTCTTCCTTTCCTCTGGAAACAGAAAGGCTTATTAACCATAAGCTTTTTAAGCGGCTGACTGTCCCGCATCCTTGACACGTTACCGCCCCACCGGAGTCTGGCCACTCCGACGACAGCTGTGACCGGTATGTCCTTGTACAGTCGGTACAGCTCCTAGTTGCTTCGGATACGCCATTCCCCGTTGTCAATACAGCTCCAAATATTCCTCTCAGAATCCTCCTCTTAAGGATATCCAGTGGTAGCTCATCTTGTTTTGTCCAAAGCTCAACATTCAGATACGTATGTTAGGACGGGCTTGATGAGGGCCATGTAAAAGCTTAACTTTAGATGCTGTTGCAGTCCAAAGTAGCACTGGTTTGCCAAGATGGTTCTTCTTTTTACTTCCAAATTGATTTCTGGACGGCCTTAAAGCTGTACTATTCAACTCTCAGGGGTCGAACGTCAGACGCCACTAACATATTCAATCAAAATTCTCGGCATTATATTTACTGATCTCGAAATTCGTACGTATCGAGATCCGGAGATTGAATCCCCTATGTTTGGGGAACAGATAGGGTATTCCATGGGACTTCTTCGTTCAATCCATCTATTTGAAAGATTTTCATCAAAATATTCTCTTACATCACGACGATAATGTGGAGGTACTCCGTCTTGAAATCCTTCCGAATGCGTGTTAAAACAGATTCTTACAGTAAATTCAAGTAATTGACAAGTGTATTACATCCGTATATGCATAGTTCATATTAACCAATCCGTCACGGCGGCTCTAAAACAACTGCGTCGTCCGAAGAGGGTCTATTTAAGATGGAAAATATAGCACAAGCAAGTTAAGATATTGATAAATTCTTCAACTGATCAATATCTTGACTTTTTCAATAAATGGATTATTCTGAAAATAAAAATAGGTATTCATGGTATGCTTTATAATTTGGTCAATATTTTGGAATTTTCTCCCAATCAATACGACGCGTAAATGCCATATACTCGGCGATGTCTCGCCGCAGACTGAGGACACGCCGCCGATTAACACTTTATGAGCCGCAAGGTATGGCTCTCACTCCAAAAGGCGTGAACGGCTCATAAAGTGTTAATGTGGCGTACGTGTCTTTACTTAGTAAGTGGCACATCGTACCGGATGCGAGCGAGATAAAACATCGCGGTCTAGACAACAGAAGCGAATATAATTTATTTTCGTTTATTTATTTATTATTCTTTAGACTTTTTTAGACAAATTACAAAAAGTTTGTAACATGTAGGATTTATATTAAAAGAGTTATTCGAGAAAAATGTAAAAACTTGGGGTCCCAAATAGACCCCATCGGCACGGCTAGGTTAGTCATTTTTTTTATGAAACACCCGAATCGATAATCATTAACTAATTACCAATTGAATATTTTGGGCATCGTTGTACGGCTCCATTATGTGTTGTGTCAACGCGCGCGTGTTCCCTTAATTGATTGATTCAATTGTTGACATAGCCAATCCATCTCCTCCTTCCTCTTGGCCACCACCGCCGACTGACACCTCACTCGGCTGGCCATCATCGGTCGGCCCGGACCTTCGAGCTGGTCATCCATCGCGGCGACCGAGGACGTTCGAGTGATAAGTGATATTGATAACGCGCAGATCGCTCTACAGCGCCTCCAATTATGTAACAATACGGAAGTGGAAATTTAGTGTCGAAATAACATGTGCGTTGATAATTCGCGACACAACAGCAGCATCCATGGACTGAAATGGTATGAAAATTTTATATAATTTTTTTAAGCATTTCGAAATTGCAAGTGATGAATACCGCACGGAATGTGACGAAAATTATGCAAATTTATAAATCCTGTTTTTATTCAGCAATATATTGAGGAGATGCGCGTTGTATTTGAGTATTTTTAGCAAAAAAAATAAATATGGAAACCATGATTAAATTAAAACATATAATAAATCAAATGTATATTTTCGATGCGGTCCTTATGAATATATTTTAGCACAAGTGTCCTAACAAATATCTGGTTTATATCATCGCACTGCGCTAAATATATCATATTAAATTGCAATGAATCTTAGTTTAGTTTTTCATAATTTTTCATGTATACCGGATACATGGATATTCTTCAGTTAATCTATCTAAACGATGATTCATTCGTACATCTATCCATTTATCACGTTTATTGTCAGCAATATACCTTAATTTATATATATATTCTTTAATTAATTGATCCATTTAATACTTTTTTATAGCGCTAGTAAAACAATAGAGATAATCAAACGCGTATACGCTTCATGTATTCAGATCTATGGATCAATATGGCATTTTTTTATGTTCACATTCGAAGATGGTAGCCGAATAATAAAATGGCGTTAAAATGACGAGCGCTCATTAAATTCGAGAACAATTTCAGCAATTATATGCCGTCGTTCAGTGTCGGACAAAAAGTAATGTGACTCATTTTATATGCAATTAAATAACTTTGTCCGGCGATAAAGTGTCATATTCGGGGACAATCGGGCGTAAAATTTTATTGTCGCACCCGATTCTGAATCGAAATAATTTTTAGCGATGATGATGATTCGAATAAATTCAATCAAACATTCTATAGTATTTTCAATACGGACAATAAATACAGCAACATGTGAAAATATATGCTCGCTAATAAACTATGTCATGTATGTGATTCAAATTGCAAACACACATATATCAGTCATGATTATACATTTTAAATTTTGCTTATTTAAACTGATTGTATTCGCGGGGATAATATAAATATTATATTTTTGAAAATGATATATATAAGACCACAATGGTGATGGACAGGTGGTTTCGGTATTATTGTTGGCCGATGAGATCGTATAAATCCCCCTTGAAGATTGATTCAGTCGATATTGAAACTAAATTCGACGTTGAAGATTAATAAAAACATATGAAATGATTTTTTTTTATCTGGTTTAGGATTTTTGACCGCAAAAATCCGGTTCGAATCGATTATATCTGACCTCAAAATGATCCCTTGCAGCGTCTATTAATTTAATTCAACTGTTTATTCATTTTTTGGTATATTGTAATTATTAAAATCATGAATGGTTTGACGTAAGTATTAATAATAATTGTATTATTAAGATAAAAAAATATCATAATGATTTTATTGATCGATGAATTTTTATTTGCACGTAATATATTTTCTTCATTATTTTTGCGGCTAATCGCTGAAAATTTTCAGTTGAATAATTTCTACAATATTAATATTAATAAATACATATTACTCTCTTTTTACACGGTTTTGAAATAACACCTAGTAATTCCTAGGAATAAAAAAAATATTTTCAATTATTATCAATTACAGTCAACCCTCCTATAGTGCTCCCCGACTTCTATAGTCCTTCTTTCTAAAAAAAATTGAATTGCGCGCGAATTAAAGTTCAATGCTCATCAGTTGACAACAAAATATAAAACGCGCGAATGAACTAAAAATAAAACAAGACAATTCAAAATTTGCGAATTTAAGAAATGTTTAATGTATTGATTTCGTTCAATTTACAAAATATTAATAAAAAACTTGTCTAATCTTTCATAGGGCAAGTTTCTATAGCGTTTTCTGTATCTTAGCGCTATAGGAGGGTTATAAATTATTGTAATATATTAATATTGAATAGTGTTATTTTTTTTCTTAATTAAGATATATACATATTTATGAATAATATTAATATTTTGTATAATTTATTTAGTGGTTTTTATTTTAACCTAGGTGGGGTGGGTCTATTTTGATATAAATCCTATATGTCACAATCTTTTTGCATTTATCTGAAAAAGTCTAATGAATAAATAATATAAATAATCATTGACCTTTATTGTCTGTAATTGCGAAAAAAAATAACAATATTCGCTGCTGTTGACACGCGTGCAATGTTTTTTCTCGTTCGCATCCGGCATGATGTGTCGAGTGCGAGTGAAACGTATGAGTGACACGTGCTGCAAGAACTCGGTGGCGAAAGCTCAGTATACGACTGAACATCGCTGAGTGTCATTTACGCGTCATATTGATTAGTAGAAAAATCCATAATATCGACCAAATTATGAATTATATTATGAATAACTATTTTTATTTTTAGAATAATCCATTTTTAAAAGAACGTCAAGATATTGATGAATTTTTCATGAATATCTTGACTTGAAATGCTTGGGATCTCTAATAGACCCCTTTCGGATGACGCCGTTGTTTTCGAGCCACTGTGACGGATGGTTTAATATCTTTTTTACCCGGTTTTCTATACCATAATGTCGTTCTTTTTTCAATAATTTAAGTTTAAGAAACTAATCGATAATTTTTCTTTGTACTCCATCACTTTTTTACACGGTTTTTAAGAAAATTTTATGTATATTATTGCGTAATGAAAATATGTCGTAATTAATTAGTTATTTTGCAATTACTTACTGAAATGATATGATAATGTGTTTGTTAAGGTTGTTACTGGGCCTAGGGGCATTCTGGATGTTGGCCCCCTTGGCAGACGGGGCGGAGCCTCCAAGGGAGAATTTCATTGTGAGGGGATCCGCACTTCACCACCTCACCACCCATCACCTACTGCCTCATGCTGCTATTCTTCAGCACCTGTAATTGATACTCTATTAATATTTTTGCTATAAAATCATATTTTTAATCAAAACATTTTATATGACCGCATTATTAGGGGTTTGGAGCCTACATAAAATTTAAGGTTATGTTTTGTTTCGGATTGAGTATGGTCGCGATAATAACCGCGACATCTCTTTCTCTTTCAGAACGCGATCAATTCACGAGACAGAGACGTGTGTCGAATATTCCACTAAATAATTATATTTAAATATAATAAATATTATTACAGTTGAAAAATCGAAAGCTTTTATTTAATTTGTCGAGTTATTGGAATTCTAGATATTAAAAAAAATATGTACTAAATGGAATATTTTTTCATAGTGGCAACCCTGAATGTATACAGATACAAACGTCAAGTAAACGATTTGAAATTTAAATTAAACGTAACTAATAGATCAACATATAGTGTTTGCTGTTTTGTTAGTGGCAAATTTTGACAGTTTTTTAATAGCTTTAGAATTTAAAATTATTCCTAAAGGACTAGATCTAGATAATATATTTAAATATATATTTATAGCGCTGGATTTTAACAGCAATGTATTGAAAATGTTGTCTAGGTCAATAATTCAGAGTATTTCAACATCGCGTTCGTTGTAAACATCTAATCGAAAACAACCCGTATAATTATATAAATATATAAACTAGAGCGGAAAATATTTAAAATTGTGTTTTCATTTATATTTTTATATTTGTGTATATTTTTTCCAAGTGTTAGGTTTTATTGCATGGACGTATTTGAAAAATTAATGGTCTCTTGACTGATTTACATGGAAAATATTCAATAAAAATATGTTTTTTTTCCATCCTGGATGAATAAAAAATTGAATCATACTAAATCACTATCGCTGACGCGTCAGGTTTGAAGTACTAGAAAATGGCATTGGTCCAGGTACGTCATCATCATTCAATCGTTGATATCATCGTCGCAATAATAAGCGTCAATAAAATGTGCTGATTTGTCTCTGCGAATTTATTTCGCGATGGAAAATTAATTCGGGAGCCGCTCTATATATAGAGCGAATAATAAGTTATATGTGTCGCGCATATTAAGCGTTTATGGTTATATGAAAATGTTGCTATTGCAGATGTTTCAATGGACATCCGACGAGCATGTCAATAGGAAAAAAATAATTGACTATTTGCATATCTTATTCACCGCAGAACAACATTTGTTTATGTTGGCAGCATATAAAGCGACAGTCACGATGCCCCCATAAATTTGTTTAACAAGTCCATTTGTCCAATGTGTTAATTTTAATATTTTCTTTATACATTTATGTGTTGTTAAATATATTCGGCATTTACAGGTCTTTGGTCGAGGTTCCCGAGCTGAGGGGGTTCGAGCCAGGATGTCTCACCCAACTGACGCAACTGAAATCGCTGTTAGTAAACAACAAATTAAACTAAATATAAAAAAAGAACAATAACCATTTAATATCAATACATCATTTTTCTATTTACACGTTTTAGAAAGTTCAGACAATTGATTTTCTTAACACTGATTTTTTTTTATTAAAAAAACATGAAAAATATTGACACAAAGAAAACTTTCTTAATTTTTATTCTATAAGATAGAAATTTTCAATGGTTTGCCCCTCGAAAACTGATACGTTTACAATCAAATAGCGACAAGAAGGCCAGTTCCATTTTCATCCCTTTTTATTAACCTAACCGTGCCGATGGGGTATTGGGGACCCCAATATTGATTTTTGATTTTTCTTGAATAACTCTTTTAATATAAATCCTACATGCCACATCTAAAATAGTTTAAAGAATAAATATTATATATAATCATTGACCTTTATTGTCTGCAATTGCGAAAAAATCAAATAAAAATGACAATATCCGCTTCTGTTGCCACGTGCGCTTCCCGTACGATGTGGCAAATGCGAGTGAAACGTACTAGTAACACGTGCCGCGAGAACTCAGTCGGCGTCGTGTGCTGGGGAATTTAATAAAGGAACCGGGAAAAGTTTTAATATATGCAATTCCTTAACGGGGCGTTGACTGTTTGGATTACAAACTTTGAATTTTAAAATGAGAAACAAAACCTCAGATCAGGTATAGGATTTGTGGAAGATTAGCTGAGATGTAAATAAATTCTCAATGAATATTTTTTTACACTTTGATATAAAAAAACATATTTTTAATCCACTTTCGCTATTTTTGAGTCACGTAACTATCTACTTAATTCACTCTTCGTAGTACAGTCAGCCCTCCTATAGTGTTTCCTCTTCTTAGACGCCGCTTTTTACAAAATTCGTTGTTAACCAAAGAGCATTGACCTTTATTTCGCTGGGCAATGTATTATAGATTTACGAAATATCTAAATTGACCTTAAAATATTAGAATTCTGTAGAAAACAGCGATTTACAGGAAACGTTATAGGAGGGTTGACTGTACAGTAAACCCCCTTATAACGTACACTCCTATAACGTTTGCAGCGGTTTTTTTCAATAACCATTTGGTTGCCGAAATCCGATATATCGGATTTTTCTACATTAGCGAGAATTGCCGGATCCGACGGATCTTAAATCGTAGTATCCAATACATTTTAATCTCTCTGTAGGATAACTGCTTCGGGGGTATATAACATTTTTAAACAACACGTGCAACGTATACAACGCTACAGTATATTTATAAATTAAACAACTCATTTTTACTTTTTAATTATTAATTTAAAAATCGTGGCATTTCTGGAATAGTAATTTCGACAACCAAAGGGTTAACACGTAAAAATGTAAAAAAAAGAAACTTGAAAATGTTTGATTTACTGATTTCCTTCAAATCAAAAAATAAAATTGAAAACCCTTATAACGTGGTACCTATGTTGACGTTATAGGGGGGTTTACTGTATATGGTTTCCGTATTTTTTATCGAATATTTTTTCGGATGCTAGCAGTTTTTATGCCACGAATATTTCAATTTAATTGAGTATATCCTATGACTACGTTTTTTCTGCTAATTTTGTACAATAATAATTGTATTATTAAAGAAATATCCATAGAGGCGGATTGTCCATTTACACTGCGGAGATGCAGCGGAATAGGTGGGGGGGGGGGGGTTTGTCCCTAAGTGTTATGTTGCGCTGCGATTCGGTGCAGTCCCACGACATCCACACTGAGTCACTTTTGAAATATACTTATATCATTTTTAAACTTCCGCAGCACCCCCGAATATTTTATCCACCAGTCGTCACTGAATATGCATAATATTTCGGTCCTTAATAATACATTTCTCTATTCGTTTTTTTCTGTACAACTTTTATTATCTTATAAAAATTAATATCGATATTTTTTTACGTATATTTATATATTTTTTTATTACTTAAGGTACATATGGAAGGCACCCCTCCTAAAAAAACTACCCCATGATTTACTTCGTCCAGCGCCTCCACTATTGCGCACATTGTAAGTTAAGCACACATTGTATGTTGTATGAGGGGATGATTTAATATGTTATCCTAATTATTTACACATATTAAATTTAGGAGGATCATTGATTGTGGACTGGAAGAATTGCCTGATCTCAGTTCATTGGCCGATAATGGACACTTACTGCATATCGTGTAAGCATAATATATTTAATAATATTTTACATATTTAGTAATACAATAATATGATATTTCAGGGATTTTGAAAGTAATCAGCTGAAAAAATTACACACACGTGGCATACGCGTTCGTACGAATCAATTGTAATTATTAATTATATTATAATTAGAATTGACATTTGATCATATTTTATTTATTCGATCGTTTTCAGACTTTTAGATAGTAATTTGATAGAGGAGATAGAAAATTATGCATTCGAAGGATCTGAATTTGATGAATTGTGAGTATATCGCTCTGTTTATTTAGAAAATAACAGCTTATATAATAATCAGGTATTAAAAACGATTATTGAATCAAATATAAAAACTCTTATTACAATAATAGTTTTGTTTTGTAACATAGAAGCCTTAAGGGGAATTCTCGTTTAAAGATATTGCACGATTTGAGTTTTGCTGGAATCATCGGAGTACGCGAATTGTACGTATCAATATAATAATATTATATTTATAAGTTGTGATTTATAAGATATTTTTTTATGCAGAGATTTGAGCGGAAGTGCCATAACGCATTTACCAGCGGCCGGACTTGGCACCATAGAAGTGCTACGAGCTCAAAATATAATCACTATGAAGACTATATCTTCGATACATTATTTCAAAGTACGCAAATCTCGATTTCTATAATATTTATATTTATATAATATATATTAAAATGTTTTAGAATCTGAAAGAAGCACGATTGACACATCATTTTCACTGTTGTGCATTCCAATATCCTGAACGTCACGATCCAAAAAAGCACGAAGTATACTTGGCTCATTTAAAACATCTGAAAAAGGTAAAAATATGCAATCAAAAATACTAGTGTGTGCTTTTAAGAATATATGAGAAAAATGCGGATGTGTGATCGATGTAAATCACATATTTGATTGCTTCAGTAGAATAAGCAAGAAACTTAGTTGTGTTCAAGGAAAAATGAAGAAATGCTCGCAGCGAAAAGAAATAAGAGAAATCCTACATTTAAAATAAAGAATAATAACACCACTACTACGACTACGGACGCATCGGATCTATCATACTTAGATCCTAGGAATTTTGATGATATTTGGAAGTAAATATATACATAATAAATTATTTTTGAATAATAAGAATCGATAGATCAATCAAAATGTTGTTTTTAGTGAATTTAAACCGGAATCAAACGAGAACATCATTGACGACGATCTCGATCCCGATCATGAGTTCGAAGATGACGATGACGAAGGCGTTTTTCATCAGACGCCTGTACCCACGCCCGCTGAAAACGATATCAATTTCATCTGCGATAATTTTACAGAAAATTCAGAAGGGTAATTAATTTATTTTATTATATACATATTATTGAGCACGTGAACATGATCATCATCTAACTTGACCAACGCATCATTACACCCCGATTCCTGCCATCCCATCACCTCCTAATTACTATTTTCACAATTACTATTACTATTACTATTATTTTCATTACTATTATTATTATTATTATAGATTATTGTCATTATTATTATTATTGTTTATTATTATATGACTGGTTGATTATAAATAAAACCATGTATTCTGTATTCATACGACAAATAAATAAATTGAGCATGTTTGCGTAAAATGTGGCGTAACGCTGTAAGGAAGTCGCATCGAGTCAGATGCCACTTTTATTCATGATTCTATATATATATTACAATTTTAAGATGGGCAAAAGTACGCTGTTGGCCTAAAGCGGATGCGTTGAATCCGTGCGAAGATGTGTTAGGCGGAATAGAAGCGAGGACACTGGGATGGATAACTGGATTGGCAGCCACCATTGGCAATATGGCAGTGGCTGCAGTTTTGTTAACGAGGCCTCTGTCGCCTTCCAGGCTGCTGTTGTTACTGCTCGCGATTGCCGATCTTGGAACGTCTCTTTCCCTTCTATTGATCGCAGCCGTCGATACTTATACTGCTGATAATTATTTTAATTACGCATATGACTGGCAATATGGTATGGATACGTGTTTATATAAAATGATTATAATGAAGCTTATTTAATAAAATTATATGTATTATATACTATAGGTCCAGGGTGCAAGATTGCTGGATTTCTGGCCATATGGGGAGCACAGGGTTCTCTGTCTGCATTGGCCGCATTGACTCTGGAACGCTGGTTAGCAATTACCAGGGCTCTTCTGCCGCAAAGTCGTCTATCTCCTCGCAGTGCACGATTGATCGTATTGGCTTCTGTTGTCTATTCAGTGATTGTAGCCTCAGCGCCCCTGTATGGCGGAAGTCACTTTTCATCGACAAGGTTTGAATTCAACACTTTTAATAACTTAATAAGGTCCGTGTTTTGGTGTTTACATGTTTTATCCATCTTCGCTCTTTCGATGAACTCTCTTCAACCCCAATGTGCTTTGTCTTTGTATAGAATGTATTTTTCACTACTTCGCTGTATCATAAAATTTTCTTGAGTAGAAAATTTAGAAACTATATTGTTTGTTACATGGCCCGTCTATGAAATCATCAATTTCTTCATTTAAGGTAATGAAACCAAGATTTTTTTTGTGTGGAATTCTGTAGGTTCCGATAAGTCAGAGATTTTGAATACTAGCTTACTGAAATTACAGGTTCTGTCATCGAAGGTCATCCTAGTTGACAAGGCTTTCATCTGATTTTCAGATCATCATCGTTCCCCATCTTTTAGACCATCTCCCTGACGATGAACGTTGTTAAGAAACAACGGATGAAGACGTCCACACTTATTTCTGATATTATTTTTTTTTTCATTGTTAATCGAGCGAGCAATGGTTGTTTATTTCTTGACGTTCTCTTTCCTTATTTATGTCCTACTTTCTTCAGTTATATGTCATCCTTTTGGGTATGTGGCACTTAACCCTCTACACTCCAGTTTGATTTGACACACAAAAATCCCTATATGACGGGGAATGGGTACCTTGGTACTTAACTTGAATTGTTATTTATTATATGCTTCATAATTTGATCGATATTTTGGATTTTTCTACTTATCGCTGACTGCTGAGTTCTCGCCCGCACGTATGAATCGCGTGGTTTCACTCACACTCGTCACATCGTACCGTATGGGAGCGAGAAATAACATTGCGCCCGTGGCAACAGAAGCGAATACAGTCAGCCCTCATATAACGTTTCCTTTTAATTGTTGATTTCTACAAAATCCCTTGTCAATCAGAGGATTGATCTTTATTTTGCTCTGAAATGTATTATATATTTACGAAATATGCAGTTAGACCTTGAAAATATTACCATTTTGTGGAAAACATCGATTTAAAGGTAACGCTATAGGAGGGCTGACTGTATATTTTTTTTCGCAATTGCGGACAATCATTTTCGTCAATGATTATTTATACTATTTATTTCTTAGACTTTAGATTTTAGTTTTTTGACAAATACAAAAAGATTTATCTTTTAATATAGTCGAGAAAAAATGGCGTCCCAAATAGACCCCATCGGCACGTCTAGGTTAATTGTTGACACAATCGAACCCGAATAGATCACTTGTATGATGCTGTATCCACACACCCCATTTATTAATATAAATCTTGCCAATTATTTTTATTTATTTGGCTATGATGGATGGATGGCATAACAGAAAGATTCCAAAGCGATTTAAAGATTCTATGGATTCTAGACGCAAAGGGAATGAGTCTCTTACACTTATATTCCCCCAGTGTCAAACCACGACACTGCTTAATTTCAATATTATTTCAGCTGGATTCAAATTCATATTATTTGTTTTTTAACTATTTATTCAACGAAGGATAAATGACATTAAATTATTTAATTTCAAGGCGCCAAAATACCTACATAAATATTTTTTTATAATGCATGCAGAGGTAATGGGTCTCTTCCAGTTACATACCCTCTGGTCAGTGTCATGAAGAATTCCTTGAATTCATAGTTTTCTTCAGACATCTGAGTACTAGCCCAATCGCGGTTAACTACGTTATTGAAATAATATGCATGGGACCTAAGCCATAACAATGGTTTTAATGTTATTGCACTCCAGACCGAGAGTATCTGCTATTTGTTGAATTGATTTGATCACTTCGAGGTTTATTTTTTACCATTTATCGAAATCATATAACATGCCTTCCCTAATTTCCTTGCATCCCCAATTTTATGCAAGTTCCTATGTCCCATGTAAAAAACCAACGTTGTAATCAATGTTGTCGGTTGCTAGGTTTTACTGTATCATTATTTGTATTGCAGCATCTGCCTTCCTATGCGTCATCAAAATTGGGCCGACACCGTATACTTGTGCTGTTTACTATCCGGAGGACTGTTCTGCTTGATGGCCGTCATCGGATGCTACGTCCATATTTACATGACCCTGGCGAAAGACACGCCGCGGTGTTCCAACATCTCCGGCGACGCTAGAGTGGCCAATAAAATGGCTATTTTGGTTTTTATAGTTTTTATTCTGAGACTTACTCGCCGACCACTTTCAATATTTTTGTTAATTGTCATTTGTTTATTTTTATTTCAGATAGCTACGCATATGGCATGCTGCGTACCAGTGGCCGTCGTCGGCTTCGGCGCCCTCATCGATCATCCAATACTTGGAGTGCACGGTGCCAAGCTCCTCTTGGTTTTGATTTATCCTCTGAACGCTCTCGCCGATCCATTTCTATACGCCATACTGACGCATCAGTTCAGGAGAGATTTGTATTTGCTTCTCGATAGGTCTGTATTATCATCAGATGATTACATCCAATTAAATACACAAATATGATTAATGTATTTATTTATCGCAGGTATGGATTATGCACTCGTCGGGCACAACAGTATAAAGTTCCTGGTGTCATAGGAAGGGAACGTCGATCTCCTACAGGAAATTCTCTGCAAACTCGGCGAGTTGACCGTTCCTTGACCACAGGATACGAAGATCTACTGGTGTAAAATTATTTACTATAGTTTTATATAAACATAAACCAAAATATAACATGAAAACTGTGTTACATAGGGTTTTATTAAAATGTATTTCGCTTTATCTTTAGTAAAAAAGTATGTACAGCAACAATTTTATAATATTAAAATATGTGGTATTATAAAAATGATTACTAATAATAAAAATGTAATCATGTGATGCTGCTGATCATAGAGATAGTTCCTTATTTATAATATTGGACAAAATCCCTTTTATTATATTTATATTAATAGCTAATGTAACATCATTGTCTGTAAGTTATTTATTATTTTTTGCACTGATTAGGATATTTTATTTATCTCTCGGTCAATGATTTATTTGACACTTATATTATTATGCCAAGGCATAAAAACTAATTGTTAAGATAAATTTTATGACTTAAGTAATTAGAATTTTTATGTTTTTTTTAATTCTCGTTGATTACTGTGATAATTTTTATTTAATGTGAAAAATTTATTTGTTTTGCATCTAGAATGAATAGATTGCACAATGAAATAATTAAATATCACTTAATATTATACTTAATTTTAATAAATATATAATATTTAATTAAATTAATATATTAATTAAATTATGCTTAAGGAACGTAGTCTATGTGCATGATTTTATATAATTATTATATAATGTAGTACAGGTAACCCCCGTTTATCGCGACCCGGATGAGTGCGGATTCGTTATAACGCAATCTTTTTTTAATTTGTAAAGAATTTCATAAAACAATAGTTTTTTGATGACATATTTGAAAAACATATTAACCAATGAAATAGAGGACATCAATTTAACACCAAATCAATCTTGGTAATTGTTTTAGGTCCCTACATGGGGAAGATAGTTGTAAAGGAAGCTTTGATCGGTTAAGAAAACTATCACACTTGTATACCCCTATAATGATTCACAAATTGGCTTTTGCAGACGTAGTTTCAGCTGAAAAATATCCAAGAGAGAGGAAAGATCAAACAATATATATTGATTTTGTTATTAATAATATAAGTGTTTTTAGATGTTTTTAATATTTTTTTTTTAAATGTCCCGTTGATCGCGAAATTTTGCTTATCGCGATCTCTAATAATATTTTAATTTTACCAATTGCATTGGGATAAGAATTTGAAAATTTAGAGTCCGCCTACATTGGCGAGTTATTTATTGATGACGACTTAATTGCAATGGTAGCTGATATCGATTGATCGTATCTTGAAGATGATATCAGTGTTATTGATGATTTTGAGAAACCGAATGATTAAACTTTAAAATATTGCTTAAGATCTATAATTAGCCAGTAAATTGGAAATATCGAACATTAAATTTCAGCGAGATTTAAAAATTACTTTCTGTCAGTATCAAGAAACATACTAAACTTTACTGAACATTCAGTAAGGGTAAATACAGATGAGTATTCTGCTAGATGTCTGATAATAATGATTTTGTGACAAATTCTAAAAGTAAATAACTGGTTTAAACGAGATGGTTTGAGAATAATTATCCCATTTCAAGTTACGTATAATATATCTTATAAAGATATTTTTTGAGTACCTATTGTTATTATATGTAATAATAAATAATATTTTTATTACGCTCATATTATTTGTATTCATATATTATAATTTTGTGATCGTTTAATGTTTTTGTTATAACCTATCTCCCAATTTTGTGTGTAGTTCCAAGTATCAATTTACAGGCATTTTTATTTTATGTAACCTATCTTCTAGTGTTACGCCGCGTGGTGTAGAGCAAGAGCGGTGTCTGGTCGTCAGCGCTACCAGTGTAGTATATCGAATGAATGCGGGGCGGCAGCGGTGTGGGGGGGGGGGATATCGTCGCTAAGCGCTGTGTTGCGCTACGACTCGGAGCAGTCACGTCAATTGAAATATACTTTTTTAAATTTTAATCCTCCGCAACATCCCAAAATATTTTTACCACTAGCTATTTATATCTTGACTTTATTTAAATGATATAATAATACTAAAATAAATTATTACATTATTAATTTAGGTATGTAGAAAAATGTTCTCTATAATTTTATATATACACGGTTTTAAAATGGCATGTCATTTTCTTCGATCTAAAATATTCTTTAATTATATTTTTCTAGTCCCACGTAAGCGGGTGCGTTACATTATTGTGTAACAATAATGTAAAAAAAATGATTTTTCATGACAACAGAAATAAATATGACGGACAGAAGTTTCTCAAAGCGTGCTCGAACTGCGACACCATGGGGAAATTGCTATATAACATAATTCTCGTACTCTACATGGCAACACTGACAGTGCTAATTGAATAAATGGGGCGTACTCTATGGCGCACAAAAGATGTCCAGGATAATAACATGAAAATGAAATTAAATTGCAAAGTGCACTGGTTCCGAAGGGGTCAAGTCCCGGAATGAAATTATACCTTAAAAACCCTACCTATATAAGATTTGGTTCAGCAATGATTTCCTTGAAATCTACCTTTATCACATAAAACTAGTATAGATTATCTACGTTACATCTCCAATTATCAAATTGTTGTAGTTAAAGAACCTTTAACTCATCCATCACGGCTACTCGAAAACAACCGCGTCGTCCGAAAGGGGTATCTCAGATACCCCGAGCATTTCAAGCCAAGACATTGATGAATTCTTCATTACATTTTTTTTAAAAATGGATTATTTAAAGAATAAAAATAGTTATTCATGACATGCTCCATAACTTGTAAGATATTTTTGATTTTTTAAATAATCAATATGATGCGTAAACGTCAACTGGCGACTGAGCTTTCACAGCACGTGTCACTCGGCACATGATACCTTGGGGTCCCCCATAGACCCATCAGAACGGTTAAGTTAAAAAGTTTTAGATTCGTTGTATTCTGCAATGGTTTGAAATCAATATTACATTCTATAATATATTTTTCTTTCAGGAATATTTTAATTAATTGAAACTCATGATTTATTTTCAAATGTATTTATTGTGTAATCATTTTTAGCATTTATTAAATATTTTAAAGTACATCAGCGCAATAACAGCCATCCGCAGTATTCTTGCGAATCCAACCCAAGTAGCGATTCACCCGGGTATAGACACCCGGATAACCGGGTGTGGCGCATCCCTTGCCCCATGATACGATTCCTATAAAAAAATAAATGAATAATTGCAAATTTTACTTATTTTCATAAAGACAATGCGTGATTGGCATTACAGAATAACCAGGTCCCCAATTACGTATAAAAACATAATAGTAACGGGAAAAAAATGACATAACAATAAAGGAAAGAAAAGAATTATAAAATATCAACGAAGCGGCGACATTTAACATAAAATATATCTACATAATCGGCCTAGTGTTTGAACAGAGTAATAGCTCTGGTTACCTGAGAGTTTCTGAGAGCACCTGTCCTCTCATTTGGCGGGAGGAAAAGCACACGCGAACGAGCTCGATGGTAGTGAGATGGCGCTCATAAAGGCAACTCGCACAGTACAGGGGGGCTATGTACTGCGCCAATCAACAGCTTGAAGAAGTGCTTTGCCAAGTAAATCGACCTTCTTTTCTCAAGGGTTACATATCCCAGGCAGCCCTGTATCCATGCGCTGAGGTATAAACTTGGGTAGAATTCAAACTCCCTCATGTAGAGATAGCTAAGAAATTTCTTCTGTATCTTCTCTAATATGAGGGAATTCGAGGCGCCATAAGGCCCCATATAATGTAACATAATTCAAGCAAGCTCCGAACCAATGCATCGTATAGCACACGTATGACTAAGGTGCTACGTATGTGATGAAAATTTCTTAAGACGAAGCCTAACATTCTTGATGATCTCATACACACGTCCGATACATATAACCTATAAATTTAACTTAGAATCATACAAAATACCAAGATCTTTAACAGACCATAGCTTAGTAAGAGATACGTTCCCAAGTCTGTAATTAAAGATGATAGGCTACTTTGATCTAGAAAATGTCATTGTTTGACATTTTCCAATATTTAATGGAAGACGATATAATATTGACCAATCGCGCAAAGAATCAATGAACAAAGTGTCAAAGTGAAAGAAAGAATGAATCAATAATTTATTAATACGATATTAATAAAATGAATAAACTTACCGGCTTGTTGATGAATTGTCGTAGTTGAATTAGCAACATGCAGAGGTCCTCCACTGTCACCTTGGCACGAATCCTTACCGCCCTCGGGAACACCCGCACACATCATATTAACAGTGATAGTCTTTCCATAATTAGTTTTTTGACATTCTTCGTTTGATATTATCGGAACAGCAACCTGAAGTTAATATATTAAAAAGATTATAAAAAAAATACAAATTTTAGTTATATTTATTAGAATACCTCCTGTAACTTTGATGCTGTACTACCACCCTGTGAAGTCGCTCCCCATCCGGTGATAATTCCGTCGTATCCTGAATAATCTTTTCCGGGATCGGGCATGCATACAGGACGCAATTGGCCAGTTAAATTAACCTGAAAAATTAACGCTCTTAACAAAATATTTTGCAGGTATTTATTTAAATTTAAATAAAATACCGGCTGGTCCAGATATAGTATGGCGATGTCGTTGTCGAGCTTTTTACTATTGTACTTTTCATGTCTACGCACTTTCTTCACTTTTCTCGTGATTGTCTGTGTTTCGTCATCCGTATTTAGATCGTGCTCCAATAATCGAATTGTTAATCTACTAGCATCCAATCTGAATAAATAAAAAAATATGTAACAGTTTCATGATTAGAACGCTGAAAATAATTACTATTTTCACAATTATTATTATTACTATTATTTTTATTATTAAGATTATTGTTATTAATATTATTATTATTTATTATTTATTATTATACGATTGTTATGTCTATCTATATATACTATGAATTTTTGTAATCATACGACAAATAAATAATTAAATATATTTACGGTGAAGCACAATGAGCTGCTGTTAGTATGTGTCGATCAGTGATTAATGATCCACCGCAGAAAAATCTATCATATTGAAGAAGCATCACCATCCAAGGATATTCATTAATTTTAGTCTCGTGTCCTCCGACTATTCTTGTCATTGCATTAGTCCGTCCACATTCTATAATACAATAATATTACATTTTATATATAATAAAATAAAAGATGATGGATTAAACTTTCAGTTACCACAATTAGGACAATCCTTCGCTCGTATCAATACCGATCCTGTCACCATTATATCAGTGAGATCGTCTATAAATCCATCAGTGTTCAATAAATCCCCCTTATTTTCCTGGAATTCAAATCAAAATATGTTAACCCATCCGTCACGGCGGCTTGAAAATAACCGCGTCGTCCGTAGGGGGTATCTCAGATACCCCAAGTATTTTAATTAAAGATATTGATGATATCTTTATAAACTCTTCATCAATATCTTGACAATTCATGATATGCTTCAAAATTTGGTTGATATGATGGATTTTCTACTAACTAATATGACACGTAAATGATGTTATTAGTATACGTTATTAGTACACGTAAATGATGTTATTAGTAACTTGCACTTAGTACATCGTACCGGATGCGAGCGAGAAAAAACATCGCATCAATCGCAACGTAAGCGAATATTGTAGTTTTTTTTTGTAATTGCAGACAATACGGGACAATGATTATTTAAAATATTTATTCATTAGAGATATATGTACTTGGTTTTTACCTGATTTGTTAATTCCGGATCAAGTGCTGATATCAGCAGAGGGCTGTACATCAGCAGCAGCAAAGCAGTTTGCAAAATCAGTGACAATGATAATTGCATGGCGATGGATGAGTGATGTGATAGCAGTTTTTGACCCTTTTATATCCACGGTTGATGTAAGAATTTCCTGTAAATTAAATAACTCTCTTATCACCGGCCACATTCTACATTTTAACGATGTTCGTTTATGACCATTGCAATTTAATGGTTCACAAAGTATCGAGCGACGTTTTCTAGAACGATTTGGTCAAGTTTTTAAAACCTGTTCAATTTTTCATGATTATTAATTGTGATATCTGTCTATTTTGCTATATTAATTAAAATGGGTTTTGTTTGCGAAATTATTGATTACTTAATAAAATGTGGATGTTTTTGTTGAGAAAATGATTAAATTTTCTAACGAATACTTGAGAATGTATGAAAGATATTTGTATGTAATTTAACTATCTTAGGTTCAATTAATTTTCAATATAGATAAAATATGAAAGTTTATGATAAATGAAAACATCATTCTGGGTTATGGTTTGTAGGTAACATGCATATTATTTTGATAATGTAAGTTAACCGCGACTGAGCTAAGTTGTCACATAGATGTCCGACGAAAACTATGAATTCAGAAAATTCTTTATGACACTGATCAGGGGTGATGTAATTGAAGGAGACCCATTATCATGTTTTATAAAAAAATATTTACGTAGGTAGTTTAACGCGTTGGAATTTATTAGTTTAATTGCAATTTATCCTTCTTAAAATAAATAATATTAAAAATTACCCAGTGTCGTGGTTTGACGAGTGGAATGTGTGAGAGATGGTTTACCTTCCAGTCATCGTAGTCAAATACGGTCCAGAAACATACACCTGGACTCGATTATTCCCACAGTTAAACCAAACTGCGGCAATAAATAAAAAAATATCAATTTTTATCGGGATTATAGGAAATTTCAAATTTCCACTCTACTTTTTTCTCTCGTTTAATTTGATGACCTCGTCATACTGACCGACCACCTACATTAATCGTACATAGATGTAAGTGCTTCTATCTTCTTATTTTCAGAATTCTCATTTTGTTTCACCCTGCTGCGCTACTACTTTACTCATTCCTACCCTCCGACCTGCTTGGCCATGGCCCTACCTTTAAGCCCCTCAATAAGAATTTCCACAGATCAACGAAGGGCTAATTCACAAAATCAGATTACCCTCTCCAGATTGACGACGCAACAAACATGGATATCAATGTATGTCCATGGCTGTTCTCACCGCAGGCCGGTGCCCTGAAGGAAGACCTATCCCATGGACCAACTATTGTCTGCTTATGACTTTAAAGCAGTAAGAACGAAAGGAAATCGATTGATACAAATAAAAAATCCATTATGTGGTGGGTTGCATAAAAAATAAAAACGTATTAAAAAACACTATTAATTAATGTATTAATTAACCTAATTCCTCCCTAATTCAACTCACCCTTTATGATTTTCAAATTTAGAGCTAAATGATATACAATTATTTTAATTCATTATTTGTTTTCAAATTTATTATTTTGTGTTTCGTACCTATTAAAGCATTTTTTTATACAGTTTTTGCAAGTCAATTTCACCCTTTGCAAATCAAATTAACCTTTTTGCAAATGAAATTAAGCCTTTTGCAAATGAAATTAATTCTTTTTAATAAACATATTAAAAATACAGATACCGAATTAAAAAATATGTGTTTTTTATGAATTTTAGTTTAAACTTATATTTCTGTTTGTACATACATATATACATTTTGACTTAGAAGGTGAAATATATTTTTATTTTCAGTTTTTACATTTTTATTCAGTAAATTAAGTTACATACATAATATTTACATGCATAATTCAAGAAATGTTCCTAGCTCGATAGCTTTTACATATGTACCTTCCTAAGGAAATTAAAAATATATAAAATGGAAATACCAAACATTTTGTATTTAATTTCAATAATTATTGTGATACTCTGTTTTTATACCATTTGATATTTTTTTATATCGACTGGTAATTTATTCGATGCACATCGCAATTGATTGGTTAAGTTTTCATCGGTCATCCTGTTGCGACTTTTCGTTATAATTATTTTCAATTTTGGAAAAAACGACTCGCAGCGATATGTGGTCCAAAATGCAGCTGTAATACAGCCAGCTTTTTTAATTTTGGAAATTTATCCTCGAGGATATATTTTTGATAAAATTCAAGTTTATTTTCATTAAACATGCATTTTAATTCGATGCTTATTTGGAGGTCCATTTGAAAATTTGCAGGTGCGGATTTCACCTTTGCGTTAAATGGAACTAAAAAAATCGAGAACATTTCCTCATACTTTTGCATGTATGAGAATCCGTCGTTGAATGCATTAATTAACTTTGAGATTTCATTTGCATATTTTGCGTGTTTGCCAGCACTGCATTTCTATGGAGGTTGGCGGGACTAGATTTTTTTCTGAGATTGGCAGGACTGAATTTCTCCTGAAGTTAGGAGCACTAGAAATCTCTTGAGGTTGGCAGGACTGGGTTTCTCTTGAGGTTAATAGGACTGGATTTTTCTTGAGGTTGGCAGGACTGCATTTTTCTTCAACAATTTTCTGCACTTCTCCATTTGATAAAGGTTTTAAAGATGCGGAGGTGGTGGGGTTGTAATATATTAATAATAATCATAATAAAACTATGTAATAATAAATAATCGGATATATTTTTGAAATCCCATCAAACTTTTAAAAAAGCAATTCAACATTGTACAAATATTAATTTGATTATCTAATCAAAATCATTGGGTAATTTTATTGATTTATTTCTTACATATTCAAACTATTATTAACATTTATATGGTTATTTAGTGATTCATCAACAATAACAGCCATCCGCAGTATTGCTGTGAATCCATGTCAAGTAGCGATTCACCCGGGTATAGACTCCTGGATTATCTGGTCTAGCGCATCCGTTACCCCAGGATACGATACCTATAATTAAAATAAAATTAATAACTGCTACTAATTTATTATTATGATTTAAATAAAATTATTGAATTTACCGGCTATTTGATGAATCGAAGTATTTGAATTAGCAACATGCAGAGGTCCTCCGCTGTCACCTTGACACGAATCCTTACCGCCCTCGGGATAACCCGCACACATCATATTTTCTGTGATACTATCCTTTCCATATTCAGTCTTCTCGCACTCCTCGTTTGATATGATCGAAACTATTACCTAAAATTAATAGACAATAAAATAATATGTTTGATATATTTATAGAAATACGGACCTCTTGTAATGATGTTGCTGTATCACCACCCTCCGAAGTAGCGCCCCATCCTGTGACAATACCATCATATCCCGCAAAACTCTTCCTCGGATCTGGCATGCACACAGGATGCAACCTCCCAGTTATATTCACCTGAAAAACAAACGCTCATCATATTTTTCAGACAGATATTTAATTATTTCTAATAAATATACCGGTTCGTCAAGAAGTAATATGGCGATGTCGTTGTCGGTATTAAAACTGTTGTACTTCTCGTGTCGTGTCACTCTCTTTACATTTCTTGTGATTGTTTCTGATTCGTCAGTCGTTTCTCTATTATGCTCCAATAATCGCACTGATAATTTTTTAGACCCCGATCTGAATACTTAAATATTAAATAACACTGTTTTGTATTATATAATGCACGATTAATAAATTCTATACCCTGAAACACAATGGCCTGCCGTAAGCACATGTCGATCGGTGATCAACGAACCACCGCAGAAGAATCTATTATTATCAAGGAGCAATGCCATCCAAGGATATTCATTGATTTCAGTCTCTTGTCCGCCGACTATTCTTTTCAGCGAATTAGTTCGTCCGCATTCTATAATAATATTTGTTTTATATTTATTCTAATAATAGATAAAAAATGTTTAATTACCACACATCGAACAATCCTCTGGCGGTACCAATTCTGGTTTTGGCGTAGATGTAGCTATACCGATGATGCTAAGGAACCAATCCACGATTCCATTGCGGTCCATTAAATCCTCTTCATTTCCCTATAAATCAAAAATAATTATTTTAAACAATCGACCACAGTTCTAAATTATAATAATTTACCTGATTTGTTAATTCCGGATCCAGTGCTGTTAGCAGCGGAAGTCTGCACATCAGAAGCAGCAGTGTGGTTTGGAAAATCAGTGACGATGACAACTGCATGGTGATGAATGAGTGATGCGAGAGCAGTTTTTGGCCCTTATACATATAACAGAATGTCCTAAAAACCCAATAACTCCCTTATCATAGGCTACATTCTGCATTTTAATGATTTTCGCTTATGACCATGGCCATTTAATCATTTCCACAGTATTGAGTGATATGTACATCAATAATCTGCACTTGTTCCATTGGCATAGATTGATGATGCGTCTGATTTAATTACCTAATATCTAGTGAATTATAAAAATCTGACATACTTCATCCAATAAATGATTGCTCTAATAACTCTTTTAATATAAATCCTGTTACTTTTTTATATTTATCTATTTGTATTTACATAATCATTTTCCAATTGTCTGCAATTGCAAAAAAATAAAAACAACAATATTCGCTTCTGTTACCACGGCGGCGATGTTTTTTCTCGCTCGCATTCGGTACTATGTGTGAAACGTGCGATATAGACGTGCAGCGACATCTCAGTCTGGGGCGAACTGAGTGCGCTCGTCATTTATGCGTCATATTAAGAATAATCTATTTAAAAAAAATGAAATGGAATGCATAGGGTCTCTGAGGTCTCTGAGAAATCCAGTTCTGCCAACGTTATGAGGAATCCAATCCTGCAAACATAAGTAGGAATCCAGTTCTAGCAACCTTAAGATAAATCCACTCCTGTAAACCTTAGGGAGAACCAGTTTTGCCAACCTTAGGAAAAATCCAGTTCAGCCAATCCAATCTATCTTGACAAAAAATGCTTGGGGTATCTGAGATACCCCCTTTGGACGACGCGGTTGTTTTCGAGCCGCCGTGACGGTAGGTTAAATATTTAGATCTTCCGATAAATTATGTTTGGTATTATGGTATTATTCCATATCAATTATTATATGATACTTATAGAATTCCTTCGGTATTCGTTCCGTGGTTCTCTTTACTAACCGGGATATTTTAAAAATTATATATTTTTGACCCTAAAACAACAATGGCAGTGAAGATGAAAGAAATTCAGTTACCCTATATGTATTATGCTTTATGTATTTTAATTTAGATATGTACAGGGGCGCGCCGTCCATATGTCCAGATTGTGCGGCGCACACAGGCGCCGGAAGATGAGGTGCGCCGAGAGGCGCCAAGGGGGGAAAAATCAAAAAATATTTAATATTAATTGATTAAACTATCATAAAATCGAAAAACATCAATTATAAGGCCTAAAGTGGTTGAAAGTGACGATATTAGTGACGGTAGGTGTCGAAGTAGATTCAATGTTTATAGTACGGGAACTAGCACAGTTACTCAAAATGCTTCTTATTTCAGTTCACAAGCTTTTAAATGAGTTAGGAAAGGTGTCAACTTGCTAAATATACGTACCTCATAAAGAAGAAAACCTCTCGCATCGCATTTCGATATGTCAATCATTAATGATTAAAAAACAGATTGAATATTTTTTTAATCGTGTTATTACTGGGGATGAGTAGTGGATTCTTTACGTCAACACAAATTGAGCCCCAATCAACCCCCAATTCCTACCCCAATAACACGATTACATCTTAAAACGATAATTTTGTGCATTAGGTGTGATATAAAGGAAGTAAGTAACCTCTCGAAAAAGACTATAGAAAAATCAATAAATTTTCCTGGTAATTTCTCCCTCACCCACCATATACTCCGAGCATTGTCCCAAGCGACTATCATCTTTTTAGATCCTTGGAACATTTTTAAACGTAAAACAATATAAAACAAAAACGGATATTAAAAACAACCATGATTTGTTGAGTACTTCAAAAAGTCAATTATTTTTTGAATTGGGTATCAAAAAACGAATGAAAATGATTGCAAGAAAAGATGCATAATATATAATTCATCAAAATTAAAACATATTTTATTTTATGATTTTCCGATTCGAATAACAAAAAACGCAGATGAGAAAACCTAAGAAATTACTTTACCAGTATTGAACCCATTTATCTTTAATCTTGGTAACGTTAAATATATTTTATTGTTATATAAATTTATGATTATCCTAATAATAATTATATTAAAAAACGCAATAAAATATTATTTACTTAAATGATTTATAGTTTTTATTATTTCCGACAGATGTCGTTAGTAGTCTAAATAAATCATGGATCTGTAAAGCTGGAGTAATATTTTTAAGATAATTACGCCACAATAAACATTTGGAGAAATTTATTTGTATGATAATGAGGGATGGCATTACAGCTGATCGCCGGTTAGATTCACTCCTTAGTTTTGATTCATAAATCCATGACACTATTTTTAAAGATTTTCAAAGATGTCGTAACGTGTCGTTAGACTCACATTCACTCCCTGGTGAGCATTAGATAAAAATAAATAGAATTCTCCTATAGGTTAACCTATCCAAGTACTATATATTACAGATTGTTACATAATAATCGATTGAATCCCAAAAATAATATTTATTAGAATTTTATTAATTGCACAACCAAGAATCCAATGTTTGTAATAAAAAAACTGTTTTTAGCATAATATTTTTATTAATTCTTTTAATGTATAAAGTATTAACATCCATTCACACACATCTAATTTGCATAAATAAATATATAATTTATTCTAGATTACAAAAACAAAATCCAATCACAGGTTATGTTCGCCGGCACAAGAAGACGTGCCAGCTGGTAACTGTTAACAGAAGCAACCGTCTGCTGTGTTAGTACGAATCCAAGTGAGGTAACGATTGACTCTGGAGTACACACCTGGATGATCTGGTTGGGCACAACCTTCGCCCCATGAAACGACACCTAAAAAAATTAAGAATAATTTACAGAGGACATTAAATGGCAAGATACATAAGAATTTATTAACGTACCAACGATATGGTGATTGGTGGTTGTTGAATTAATTATATGAAGTGGACCACCACTGTCTCCTTGACAAGAATCTTTGTTTCCTTCGCTGTATCCGGCACACAGCATGTTTTCTGTGATTCTATCTGTTCCATAAGCAGTCAGATGACAAGCCGAGTTTGACAATATAGGGACCGCCACCTAACAATGTTATTATACTTATTAAAAACATTAATTAATCATTTATTGCGCGGCGGATAAATCATTACTTCTTGTAGAGTTGTAGCTATGACTCCATGTTCTTGTGTAGCTCCCCATCCTGTAACAATGCCCTCGTATCCTGTAAAACTCTTCCCTCCAGCAGGCAGACAGACGGGACGTAGCTTACCAATTATATCCACCTGAAAATATTTATAATTAAACAGTGTCGTGGTTTGAGACTGAAGGGAAGTGTGAGAGACTCATTTTCCTTGCATCTTTAGAATCTTTATATGGGTGAGTAACGCTTTGAATTCTTTCTGTTATGCCATCCATCTATCTATCGTAGTCAAATAAATGAATAATACCTTTTGATGCATCTGTATCAATGCAATATCGTTGTTGTAATTGGCTGCAGAATAGCGAGGATGTCTGACAATCCGGCTGACATTCCTGTCAATCGTCTGAGACTCGGATTGCGAATCACGATTGTGTTCCAATAATCTAATGACCATTTTCTCTTTTTTGAATCTGAAATTAAAACAAATGAATGAATAACTTACGAAACAAATTAATGATTATTTTAAATACCCGTGGACGCAATGGGATGCTGTTAAAACGTATATATCACTGATCAGAGAGCCTCCACAATAAAATTGTCCGGAATAGAGCAGAAGAGCCATCCATGGATATTGATTCACCTCAGTTTCTTGTCCTCCGACGATTCTATTCACTTTATTAGTTTGTCCACATACTGAAATTGAAAAAAAATCCTAACTGAACACCATGATTAATAATAGCAATTTTAAGATAATTCATACGGTAATTCCGTTGATTTATTTAATTATCATGCAACGATTTGAAACATGAGGGTTATTAACGAAATGATGTGGAATTAGTGCAATTTTTTTGCATTAGTCTAATACTAGGAACAATTTTTATAACTAGGTCAAATTATATGTATGCATATTTTTATAATGACTGGTTAGTATAAATAAGGAAAATATTTCGCATAAATTGAATGGTTATATATGTTTTTTTTTTAGCAATTTGCCACTATTACGTATGCAAATTTTGATGTGGATCGTATAAGGATCGTTGATACAATGAACTCATCTCTTTTTGGGATCAAGAATTTTTATATTGTTATAGAAATAATTATGTGTCTGAGTCATCTTTATAATATTTTATACGTTAATGCTGTTTTTAGATAAAATACGCATTTCTATAACGCTTTAAATGTATATAAATTACCGCATTTTGGACAGTTGGTAGGTGGAACCAGAATGGGCGAAGCCGTGGTCGGCGGTGATAAACCCACAAGACTGTATAACCACTCTATAAAACCAGTGCGATCTTGATTTGATGGGTTCGCTTGTCTATACATTTCAGCATAGTCCTAAAATAAAAAGAAAAAATATTATTTAAATATTTATCCAATACACGTCTCTGAAATTCAAGATAAACGCAAACACTGCCTGTAACATGTAGAGAAAAAATCCTCAAATACAAATAATAATGGTAAATATTGGTTTGGTTATATCTGAGACGAGTTTGCGTGTTTGCTTAATTAAAAAAATCTTGATCATACCAATTTTAACCTAGCCGTGCCGATGAGTACTCCAAGTTTTTGATTTTTCTCGAATAACTCTTTTTAACAATTTTAACAATATTCACCGCTGTTGCTATGCGCGCTCGCATCTGGTACGATGTGCCAAGTGCGAGTGAAACGTACGAATGACACGTGCTGCAAGAGGCCAGTCTGCGGCGAGACATCACAGAGAGCGTTGCCATTTACTTGTCATATTGTTTAGTTAAAAAATCCATAATTATGAAGCATATCATGAATAACTATTTTTATTCTCAGAATAATCCATTCTTAAAAAAAATGTCAAGATATTGATGAAGAATTCATCAATATCTTGACATCTTGACAAAAAAATGAAAGTTGAATACACAACTTTATTTTTTTTAGCGCGATTGAAAAAGTGTAAGTATGATTTATCTCATGGAGACTATTAATATTGATGAATAAATAAAGAATACTTCCGTACTTCAACTTACTAATTAGTACGTTGGACAAATCATTCAGAACATAATGGAGGGAAAATAGAAGATCATTGGGATTGGGAGATTCAGAATTGTTTCAGAAATCGACAATTTTATGGAGAAAATCCAAGAACAAGTAGATCGCCCACGTCCGAAAACGTACAAGGCACACGAAAAAGGACAAGATTAGTAGTATAGATGAATTGATAAAGATTTTTTATTAAGAAAAACAAAAAATAGCATATGAGTTGTAGAGGAAAACGTAAGTAATGAACTAGAAGTTAAATAATTAAACTATTGAAACAATAACAACCTATATTAACAATCGCACGTCGATCGCAATCCAAGTTAAATGCAAAGTTTAAAATACAGTCTACAACATTTTCTGTAAATTGCTGTTTTATACAAAATTCTAATATTTTTAATGTCAATTTAGATATTTCGTATATCTATAATATATTGCCGAGCAAAATAAAAGTCAATGCTCTTTGATTGACAAGGAATTTTGTAAAAAGCAGCGATCTAGAGGAAACGCTATAGGAGGGCTAACTGTATATCGATATTAACACGTTGCGGTCCGGTGGACTCGGAAACGCGTCCCTGCGGGCCAACGTAGAAGTACGGGGGACGCGTTTTCGAGTCCTCGTTGGCGCTGATGTTTACGGAGTCTTATTACACTACACGGATACGCAGACCACACTTTGAGAAGTTTTGAACTATTATTTTTTTTACATAGAGATAACCTTTCTGAACACAACAAAAAAAAATATTGACGTAACTTAAATGGTATCAGAGTTACATCGATTTAACTGAAGTACTTAACTTTTGCTATTTTTTCGCGAAATCGCCCGGCCCAACGCAAAACTCGTCGCGGAACCCAGCGGACCGGAATGTGTTAAGAAACATCGTGGGTTTCTACGACCCTATCGAGGGAACATAGGAATTGAAGAAAAACATCATAATTGAAAATAGGGATTGATAGACGACTTAGACACCCTTTAAGATTTAACAAAATATGGAAAGCCATAGAAAATCGTTTACAATGATTTTTTTAAAAGATCTTCAAAAACTTTCAAGGATTCATCTAAAATTAAAAAGGCGTATTATTAAAAAAAAAACAAGTGTGGTTTAGAAAATTGTGTAAACAAGGTAATAATGAAAACCCGATAAATAAATTATACAAAATAATATTCATACATATTTAAGGAAAAAGTATTAGTAACGACACGTCCAATGTGTTAGAATCTGATGAAGCTTTACTTTTTGGTATTACTGTCCTGTGTTATTGAATTTCTGTTAAGTTTCGAGTGAGAAAATTTCAAGTATAGTATTTGTTAGGGACCGTGTTACTTCAAAACCGTATACAAAAAGAGTTGAGTGTATCTTGTATTGAAATTTTAGATATATGATCGTGAGCGTTGCGTGACGACTCGAGTCTTCTTCTTTTATTATGTTTTCGAGAATCCGATCTGGATTGCGTTTCGGTGTAGCCAGTGGCCATCACCATCGTCGTCAAGTCGCATCTGTCACTTTCTAGGTAGCTGTAAATTTTCGAGCGGTGCCAAGTGCAGATTCTATCCTTTTGGGCTAAGCGGGGACAGGTGTCGCCGTCCTAACAACCGCGGGGGCGGAGGCACCGTTAGCGCCCGGCCGATGACACGGGGGCCCCCTCCGAACGGAGCGCCGACGACACCTCTGCCACCAAATTCGGCGCCGAATCGCGCAAAAGATCACGCTAATACAGTTAGCTCTGCGGGGTGACCCACATGCTATTTACATTACAAATTATCTTACGTAGCCACACGTATTCGGGCATGCCGAAACGTGTATTCTATCGTGACCCGGGCCATATCGAAAATAAAATAATTAATTCCGAATAAAAAATAGATAAATAAACCTAATAAAAAGGGATTTTTTACACATTGTTTGCGACCACTACGCCAATAGCAACACTGAACGGCGTTAAAAAATAAACTAATGAATATAATTAAAAACAAATGACCTTGTTTTAATCGTTTTTGAATAATATGTTATGATGTTTATCTTAATTGTGGGGTTGTAGTGTGTTGGGTTGGCCCTGGACTTGCCTGGAGTGTCGGAGAGGCGAGGACGGCCCCTGCCAGCAGCAGCAGCAGCAGCGGCGACGGCAGCGCCGAGGGCCGCATGTTGCCGAGTGACGGCCGCCCGTGCAGACGGACACATATACGGTGCACCTTCCTGGACGTCACCACCGACAACCAGCGAGCTCCACGGATAGATGCCGAGCACCATCGCATTCTTTGAATTATTCATGTGATTCACTGCGGCGACTCGTGCGTGTCACCGTTCAGGATTTTACGTAAACCAAAACGGATCAGCCAAAAAATATAAATAAATAATAAGGTCATGGACTGCGAAGCTTGCAGAGTTTCGAAGAATTATTATTATTTTTTTAAATTCTGCCACAAGTCCGAGAATCACTCAATACTAACATCCACATTATTGTTATTTTAAATTTAATATCATAATTTTATTAGAGCAACTCGAAAGCAATCGCGTATTGTATAATATTAGGTAAAGCGAAAAGTAATGATAATTTTTAAAAGGTGATTTTGAAATTAGTTTGCTGCCGGCTGTCGTCGAGTTAACACGTAAGATTTGATCTTATTTTGTAGCTCTGTTATTCTACTTTTGTTAATACTCAGAAGGTTTTTTTTTTTACCATATAGAAAAAATGTCAAGGCCAGAAATCGAGGAGACCTATTTGCGTTATTATATCCTATTTTTGTTCGATCAAGGAAAGAAAGCAAAAGAAGCCACTCAGATTATCTGTGAAATTTATGGAGACGTATTGCATCTTCAAAAATATCACAGATGGTTTAGAAAATTTAAAAGTAGTGATAGGGGTTTATAAACGCCCCCAAATCGGGAAGATCTACAAAATTAGAGGATGACGTGTTAAAATCAGCAGTGGAAGCGGATCCCCGAAGAACCATCAAAGAATTGTCAGAGGAGCTTGGCTGCCTTGGACGACCGTTAAAGACCATCTAGAGCGCATTGCAAAAAAACACAGGCAAGGAATTTGGGTTCCGCACGAACTTTCACAAACGGCCATTGAGCAGCGAATTACTATCTGTTCGTCGCTATTGTATAGATTGCACGAAACGGCATCATTTCTGAGAAGGATCGTTACAAGCGATGAGAAGTGGGTCCTATACAATAATCCAAAGAAAAAAAATCAATGGCTTCCTAAAAACGAAGTACCTGTACTACCCCTAAACCTTCATTGATCTTAAAAAGGTCCTTCTTTGTGTTTGATGGGACATGATTGGCGTAATCCATTACAAGTTATTAAAACCTGGTGAAACAATTACCGCAGAGATATACTGTGGTCAATTAGTCAAAATGAAAGCGGAGCTGTTGAAAAAACGTTCAGTTTTGGTAAACAATCAAAGGCGAATTTTGCAGCACGACAATGCCAGACCACACGCGGTACGGATCACGCAGGAAGAAATCAGGGAGCTTGATTTGGAAGTTTTACAGCATCCCCCATATTCCCCTGATATCGCACCCTCTGACTACCATCTTTTCAGATTTTTAGAGCATTCCCTTAATAATAAAAATTTTAATTCATTTGACGGTATCGAAAATCACATTGAATCATTCTTTAACAAAAAACCTGCAGAGTTTTATAAGAAAGTAATTGAAAAGCTGCTTGATCGTTGGAGAAAAGTAATAGAAAACAATGGAAATTATTTTACTGATTAAAATTGTATATATTTTTTTTTAAAAAACTTTTTGTATGTGAAAAAAAACTTATCATTACTTTCCGCTTTACCTAATATATGTAGACACAGTTAAGAAAGCATGCCTGTACGTTTTTTTTGCTTAGAAGGTTCGGGGGGAGGTTCATTTTTATTTACATATAAATGTATTTTTCATAAAATCAAATGGAAATCATTTTTATTAATAATTATTTATTTGACCTCATAATTTTAAATCGGCAACGATCGAGTTATGGAAACTAAAAGATTTTCATCAATCTGTTGATGTAATGCAAATTGTAGTCGAAAAACGTTGAAATATAGACTATATACAGGTCTGCCCCAAACAGAGCATACGCAATAAACGAAAAGCGACCTTCTGTATACGGCAGGGATGAGCAACCTTTTTTTACATAGGGTCAGCTACAAATTTTAAAATGTCGTACGGGCCCCGCATGTAAGAAACTTATGATAATACAAACACTGAATGATGAACTCAAATTATTTCTTTATTAACAACATAAACCTAGTATAAAAAATAAAAAAACAATCATTAATAGAAATACTATTAAAAAAACGGCAAAAGATTTTGATTTTATTAGATTTATTTTAGTACATTTAGGTTTTACGTTTAAAATATTTAAAATTCGAATAAATTTTTAAACATATTTAAATAAATGCGCAACATTTTTAAATGTTAGAAATGAATATTAAGAAACAGAACGGTCCATTCATTCGAGATAATGCCCTGGACATTGCGTCTCGATTAAATATCGAAGGATTTACTGCATCAAATTGCTGGATAGATCGTTTCAAAAAGAGGCACTCTGTGGTGTATAGATCAGTTTGAGGGGATATATATATGTATCTCGATGTGTTGATTTGGACATCGCTGAAGATTGGAAGCAGACGGACGTTCCTACTGTAATTCCAGACTATGTTCCATGACTGTTCTTCAATGTTCTCACCTCGAAGGCATTCGTCTTTAAGAGTAAAACTTGTTATGAAGTAGTGAGAAGTTTCCTGTTGGTAATTGGAAAAACACAAAAACTTCGGTGCTTCAAAAATGTCAATAAGGTAAGGTAAATGAGGACCTTACAAGCTATTTTGGCGAAAACATTATTTTTTTCATTGAAAATTCACAAGACGAATTATGAGATCGATATATATCGACTTATTAGATCGAAATAGCTGAAAAAAGCACAAAAATATGTATTAAACTAATTTGCGTGATTATCTAAATAATAATTCATTTTAAAATTTTTGTTTAACCCGGAATCTTCATTTTCTCTCCAATTACTTTTTTATCTTTCCCTTCAAAAACGTAAAAACGGGGTTTCACTGTATGTGGGAAAAGATTGTGATTATGTCTAGAGTACAATGAGGCTGCGGGACACTATAAGATTTTTTATTCAAAATGTAAAATCTTTGAAGAGCCGCACGAGAATGTTTGGCGGCCCGCTGGTCGCGGGTTGCTCACCCCTGGTATACGGTAATACGAAACTTTTATTTTTACCTCCACTACCTAGCCAAACAACACTCGTTCATGTCAAAGCTAGCGACCACGTGACTAGGGCGGATACTAGAATGCCCAAACACAAACGAGTACGGTTCTGTTCGCAGATTACGGCTCATTATTTTTTTTTATTAGGAGAAATGAGTATGGGGCACTGTCCCAGTTGCCCCTGAGGATGATACGCTCCTGCTTAGAACTATGGTTTAGTATTATTTCTACTAAAGCTAAGAAATATAAAAGATGTAGCTGAATCTGGATGACCTTCTAAACTTTATGATGACATGTTGAGATCCATGGTCGAATTGGGTTCTCGAATAACCATCAAGGAATTATTACAGAGATCCAAATCTTCCAGGTCTCCAATACGAAGTGGAATTTCGCAAGTACTGTCCGAAAATAAAAAAAGATGCGGAAAAACACATCCAATTCTTTATTGTCAAGACAAAGAATTTGACCCCGTTTACACTAATATTTACTATATATAACACAAGTCCAAAAAGCCAACGGTTTTTTTTCGAATCAAACTCCCATTCCAACCCCTAAGCCTAGTTTAACACTCCGAAAAGTTTTTTTGTGCATTCGGTGTTATATAAGAGGAATAATTCATTACTAATTAAAACCGGATGAAAAAATTACTGCAGATGTTTACCGTCAACAATTGGAATAATTAAACGAGAAAATAAAATCAAACGTCCATTTTTTTTTAACAGAAAGTGAATAATTCTTCACCACGATAATGGACGATTAAGCAAGAATGACCCAAGGAAAAAATTAGGAGTTGAACTGGGAGCTTTGCCACACGCCTTAATATAACTGAAGTAGAGAACTACTTGAACAAATAATTATAAAGTTTTTTCATAGAAGGTGTTAACTAAAAGCCATACGAAATCATCATCATCACTTAAGATGGATGATGAATGATCCCGAGTTATTACGCTTCGTTGCTTCGTTGTTTTTATTTTGCAATTTATCATGAAATATATGTTAAAAGCAGGAATTTTCTTTTTTCTGAATTTATTAAATGGACCATTTTATGATCCAATTTAGAAGATTATTTAGACATCCCTAATTTTTTTAGTGATATGCGCAAGACTGTATTGTCGCCATAAAATTGTTGTATTATGACCATACATAATAAGGCCAAACCTCGACTAGAATTATTTATTAAAATATATTTTTCCTAGACACGGTATACCATAATTAATCAAATTTGGCTGGGAAAAATATTTGAAATTACCATCTATATTTTGACCCATGAACTAAAATATTTTTCATACATTTCATGTTTAATTGATTAAGTCAATTTATTCGCAGTTTTATTGTTGTGCGAAATTTCGATAGGTGTAAAATGGTGACGATTTTATAAAAAATATGAACGGCTTCTAAGAACATTGTCATGTGACATTGATTTTGATTAGTTTTTCATGAAATAGGATGCGTAAACGAATCGACCTAATTAAAATTTGGAACAAGGTCGATTGGCCATTCATCATTATGGTAATTTCTGGTACCTATTTTTAAATCCTGTACATATGTTTTCTCCGATAACCCAGAGTATTGATAAAATATCTACTGAAAAAAATGTATAAATTTATGTCTGTACGGTCAATCTCAAAAAACTGTGGTATTTTAACAAAGATAAGCGAAGAAAGATATGAATCCTTATTGTAACGATAAGATTTTTTTCAATTAAACTACGAGTTTCTGCAACATCCTTCATATTGGTCTAACTCTTTGCTCCCTGTTACCGTAAACTATTGAATCAGGGTTATTACAGTTCCACAACGCAGATAACTTTAAGCATTCCAAAATATAATACACTCATCCCTCCTATAGAGCCAAGATAAAGATTTTGTTTATTGCGCGTGAATTTTATTTATTATATTTTGTTGTCAACCAATAAGTATTGACCTCTATTTCGGGCAGCAATCTATGGACTACATATTTGAGCGATCTTAAAGGAAGCACTATAGGAGGGACTGCCGCACACTCTATATCAGGAATCGCTATAGGAGCATTTACTGTACTTAGGGCCCTTTGGACACTTTGTGCAAGTCCACAGAAGTCTTTACAATCGATACAATGTTTCAAATAAGAAAAAATATATTAAATTTCTCCGTTTTTTATTTTTATTGTTGTTTTTAAGCGTTTTTTGTGGTTATAAAAATATTAATATATGAAAAAAAGTGAAATTGTTGTGGTTTAATATTTTTAATTGTCTAACATTGACTGACCTTGACTGAACAGGATTATAGCACAATAACTAATCCACGAATCATTAAGCTACTGCTTTTCCTTGTTGTATTAAAAAAAAACATTAAAAAATAATGGTGAGTAAAAAATCTCAATGTCCAAAAACAAATTTAAAAAATAAATTACAATCCAGCTCCTTATCCTTTGGCATGACATCACTGCTTCTTCTTATTGTAAGAAGAAGCAGTGATGTCAAATGAAAAAGTTGAAAACCTCTAGCCTAGATGAATAATTTCGATTATATTTGTTAATAAATATTTATATATAAAAGTATCCAAGACTGCAGTTATTCTTACTCTGGTTCAGGCGTCCCAAAATTATGTAAACATTATTCCGAGTTTTGTTTTAAAATTTCTGTAAAAATCAGACATTAAAGATTTGAACATAGACAACAGAATAATTAAAAGAAATAGATAGTGATTAAATTAATTTACGCATAATTCGCATGTTGCAAATAATGAATGCATTTTTTTGCAGGTTAATATGCGTTTGCAAATACGAATATAAATATTTCATGATTGTATCGTGCGTCTATTGATTATCATGCAATTTTTTCGCATTTTATTTATGCCAATTTATTGGGTTGTTCGGAAAGTCATTTCGTTTTTTTCCCAACAGAGGACTTAATTGTATTTTTTCACAGCCAACTTCACACTTAAGACGCATAATCATTATATATTTTGACAGCTGATATAGCTAGGCTTGCTTGGGAAAAAGTTTGATTAATTCTATGCAGTAGTTTATGGTTGGTACCCTTTCAAATATGGAAAGCGAAAAGCAGCATTTTCGGCATATTTTACTTTTTTACTATCGAAAAGATAAAAATGCTGTTCAAGCAAGAAAAAAATATTCGATGTATATGAAGAAGATGTATTGACAGAACGTCAGTGCCATAACTTGATGTTGAAGATGCACCACGTTCTGGAAGGCCAGTTGAAGCTGATGAAGGCACAATAAAGGCATTAATTGATGCAAAGCGGCGAATAAAAATTCGTGAGATCGCTGAGAGATTAAATTTATCGAATTCTAACCTTGATCATTTGAAACGCCTAGGTTTAATCTCAAAGATAGACAAATGGGTTCCTCATGTTCTTACGGAAATAATTTTGTGCCATTGCGTTGACGCCTGTGATTTGCTTCTCAAACGTCAAGAAAATGATCCATTTTTGAAGCACATTATCACTGAAAACGAGAAATGAGTTGTCTACAACAATGTTAAATGCAAGAGATCATAGAATAAAAAAAATGAACCTTCTTTCGAATGCGATAAGAAAAAAGGTGATGCTATCTGTTTGGTGGGATTTTAAAGGAATCGTTTTCTTTAATTTCTACCAGACAACACAACGATCAATTCTGAAGTGTACTGTCATCAGCTGGACAAATTGAATGATTCACTTAAACAGAAAAGATCAGAATTGATCAATAGAAAGGGTGTAGTTTTCCACCAAGATAATGTAAGACCTCATTTAAGTTTGTTAACTGGCCAAACGCTTTTACAGCTTGGATGGGATATACTGCCTCACCCACCATATTCTCCAGATCTGGCACCTTCTGATTATTATTTGTTCCAGTCTCTACAAAATTTTTTTAACCGGTAAAACCTTTACTTCAAATGAGGAGGTCAAAAATCACCTGGATCAGTTTTTTGTCAGCAAAGGACAAAAAAAATATGAGCGTGGAATCATGCTACCGCCAGAAAGATGGCAAAAGGTATTGGACCAAAATGGACAATATATAATTTAATAAAATATTTATTCACTATTAGAAAATCGTCTTTCATTTTCATAAAAAAATTACTTTCCGAACAATCTGATTTTTGTGAAAATCTGTCTTAGTTATTAAAATATTTATATTACATCTAATAATTAATTAAGTGCTACAAACTCGTGATCTGTATGAATTTTGATGGCCATCTCAATTTATGACATCTCTCTGAGCTTAAATTTTAATTTAAGCAAATGCATTAGTTTGAAGATAATTAAAAAATAGCTATATAAATACGTTAGGTAAATAAAAAACTGAATCTTAGTCACGTAGGCACTTTTCAAAGCGTCACACATTGCGCACGGTGACCTTAACCTAAGATTAAATGTTGATGTAACATGATAATTTTGAAGATCGTCATTATCATCAGCGATTATTGAAGGGTTACCATGCCCCAAGTTGCATATTTTTTTAACAAAACCTTGACTCACTAACCGTATTCTCATATATTTGCATCCTGAATACATCACCTGATTATTGTACTGATTGTTTTTCTGAAAAAAATCATCTTATCAGTTATCTTTAACAAGGCTGAAGTAATCATGCTATAATCAAATTCAAGCATAATTTATATTGAACATTTAAATCACTTTTCAGGAATAGCACCAAGGTCATGATCGAGTTCAAGCCCGCATACAGTAAAATTTAATTATACACTCTTCCACCTAACAAAAATATATTATCGCACTAAATTGCGTATAAATTCGGCATAAATATATTAATTAATTTTAATATTTCAAAATATATCTTAGTTTATTTATATAAATGAATCAAAATTTAATTCAGAGCAAATTAAATTAAGCAAACAAGACGTTTTTACGACTGAGATTAAAATATGATAATAATTCATTCTTTTTTAATTTAGGGTCAACATTGATTACCATCCCCGATGATCATCATTTCCTATCGCCCCGATAGCGACGCATTTCCGCTATCTGTCCCACTCATTGAGGTCACGGTTGCACTGCCTGGTTGCTCCATATTTTCAGGGTCCCCAGACACGGTCTCCTCCGATATCTCATCTAAAGGTCAATCCGACAGTACGTGTCCGTGAAAAGAATTAACATTGCTGATAAGGTAGGTGCCGCAACGGCCACTCCCACTGCATCTTGCGATAAACTTATCAGCAACTGCCGTAAACAAATAAAGATTTATTTGATATCAATATTAATAAATAAAAAAAATCAGAAATATACTTTATGCAATTTAATAAGATAAGGAGTGCATTGGGAAATATTAGTCATTCAGCATTTGAGTGTTTGCGTGCCGAGTAAAGTCAACCGAAAAGTCCTTGCATTATGTTATAAGGTTAAAAAAACCACAATTTAACCTCAAAATTTAAAAACATATGTTAATAATTAATTTGACATTAAATAAACCAAGAAATGCTATCATCCTTTCAGTGGCAGATTTAGCATTTGAGAGACCCCAAGCGCAACTAAATTTATCTTCAAATCCTCAAAATATTTTCATTACCACTACGCCCAATGTGGTTTTTACCCCCTTTTTTTAGAATTTGCTATGTTTTGAAAACATAATTAATTTAAGATCAATTTATGTAAAAAGACGGATGAACAAAAATTAAACTTTTTCAATTTTGTTTAAAAAATCATTCTGAAAGCTGATTTTTAAGCCCCCCTGAAATTATTGAGGCCCCAGGCGCACGCCTTATGCGCCTAATAAGAAATCCACCACTGCATACCTGCACCACTGCATACCACCACTGCATTTTATTTTGTATTCATCTGATGTTTAATTATACTATAGCATAATTTGATGCAATCGAAAAAATATTGATTTTTAAATCTTATTTAACCTAACCGTGATTTATCTCGAATATTTGGGACCCCAAGTTTTGATTTATCTCGAATAACTCTTTTAATATAAATCCTATATAACACATTTTTTTGTATTTGCCAAAAAATGTCTAAAAAATAAATAATATAAATACACATTGTCTTGTAATTGCGAAAAAAAATAAAAACAACAATATTCGCTGCTGTTGTTAATTTTTCTTACTCGCATCCGGTACGATGTGCAAGTGCGAGTGAAACCGTACTAGTAGAGACGGCGGCGTGCCTTAGTCTGCGGCGGGACATCGTAGAGTTTGGACATCTCTTTCGCGTCTTATTTTGATTACTAAAAAAATCCAAAATATCGACAAAATTATGAAGCATATAATGAATAACTATTTTTATTCTCAGAATAATCTATTTTTTAGCGCTTAAAGTCTTGAACTTGACTTAAAATACTGAGGATCTATTTCCCATAGTAAATTGACCCCATCGGGCGACGCCGTTGGTTTCTAGCCGCTGTGACGGACCGGTTAAGATAATTTTATTATTTCTAAAATATATATATATTTATAGGAAAATTATTTTGATTCATCATTAACTTTTTGGGGATAACTATTAGAACACACAAAATATTTATAAATGAATAAAAGAAAACAATATATTGTATTCACTTTTTCATGTTTTCTTAATGCCAATTATTGTTTTATAACCAAAAAATATTTTATCATGTGAAATAAAATTGATTTAAATTTATAATGTAATAGAAAGATTTATTTGATAAATTATTATTATATAAGATATATTTATTAATAATAATTATATTAAACAAGAAAATAGTTCAATGGGAGTCAATATATTGACATGGTCATTTTATTAGGTGTTATGGCACTCAATCAATATATAATATCTGAACAAATACTATGCTTTATAACTTTAATTAGATATATGTCTTAATTATTTAAAATTAAATCATGGTAAAATGCATTTATGTGCATACTTGATAATCTTTGATAAGATTATCACTTAATGTGTTTTCCTTGTATGATGTATTATTAAAAACATAAATAGGTCAATGCATTTTTTTGTACTATCTATTGAAAATATAATGTAATCATTATTTATTTCAATTAATTGATTATACCGATTAATTTTATTTGAAGAAAACCTTTGTTTATTGTAGTTTTAAGCTCATCACCCTGATGATAACGATGAAAGGCCATAGCTTCATCCGAAGTAAGAAAACGACCTTTCCGGCGTCCCTGCCCCGCCTCCCCGCTCGCCCAGCCTCACCTGCACTCCCCGCCTCTTGCCACATATAAAAATGCTTTTCTTCACATCGCCAATTATCATTTTGCTGTGGCGGATCCTGGCTGACGGCAGCCACCACCACCAGCTCTCGCATCATCATGGCACTCCGGATGTGGATCATCATCAGCGTCGGTCTCGCGGTGGTGATGGGTGTGGCGGTGGCTGCGCCCCAAAACGACCTAGCATCTGATCTCGATGACCAGCAGCGACCCAACTGCGGTATTTACGAATAAATTTTATGTTTGCATTATTTTTAAATCTAGGTTACGAGCTATTGTGATCGAAATAGGTTAAAAAAACGAGCATTGTTCAGATATACTCAAAGATTAAAATATATAAATCATCATATGTGATTATATTGATTGGATTCGGGAGCAGACTGGGATTGAGAGATGCATAATATAACCATAGGTTCCATGCGACGTGGAGCAGTGTTGCTCAATCGGAAGGAAGGCCGCAGTTGGTGGCGACACAAGACGAGAATAAAGACAATTATGTTGCTCTCACCTTGGGTCACTTCTGCAGTTGACAATGGCTCTGCCAGAAGATGGTGCCATTATGCGGGCAGCACCTCAATTGTATTCCACTCTGCGCATATGTACATACTTGCTCAATGCTGCATAGTTCTGGAGGATTTTAGCTATTTTTTCGCCTTTTTTTAAAAAAAAATGGCGATCACGTAGTGTGCTATTGATAAGATTACACTGTAAATTTGGGGTAAAACCTATGTACAATCTCGTTTATTTGTATAAAATCCTTGATTTGTTTTATCGAACAGTATTCATCCTAATTCAAAAGTGAGTGATGCATATTAAATGACGTATGATTTTTAAAGGTTGTGGCAAAAGGATGGTCAAACGAGGAAGAGTCGTTGGAGGAGATGAGCTGGAGTTGGAAGGAGCACCGTGGTTAGCCGCGCTTGCCAGAAAAAGAAAAGCACACTGCGGAGCAGCTCTTATATCCGGAGTTCATCTTCTTACAGCAGCACATTGCATCGATGGGTAAATAAATATTACAATCAATCATAATTTAAAAACGATTCTGATCGAATTTATAGAATTACAGTTGCTGACATGCGAGTATGGATGGGAATACATTCTTTGTCGAAAGCTGGGTTAGAAATTTCAGCGAGAAGCCTCATCGAAGATCAAGAAGACACTGGCAACGGAGTAGGACGTTCGGTGAAAAAAGCGTGGCCACACCCCGAATTTGATGCCTCGACCTTTAGAAACGACATTGCCGTACTAGAACTTCAGTTTCCAGTGAAATTTTCATCGCATCTCTATCCAATATGCCTACCGATCAATGGTAATATAATATTATAATTAATAATAATAAATATGTATTAAAATCTGAATATATTATATACAGCGCCCGAAGATTATGGAAGAAAAATGGCGGGTGTCGCAGGATGGGGTAGAATTGGAGAACAATTACCTCCATCTGATGTTCCTAGACAGGTATGTTTATTTATTTTTCATAAAAAATGCATGATTGACATTATAGATTAACCCAGATACTACATTAATTGAATTTAATTTTAGGCTATGGTCGAGGTCTGGTCGAATGAGCAGTGTCAAAAATCGGGATATCCTCGCACCAGACTCCGAGGACAGATATTATGCGCGGGACGTCGTTCTGGCGGATTAGACGCTTGCCAGGTTTTTTTTTATATTTATTATTTTGTTACTATCACTAATTGAATCACGTTTTAATATATATTAATTATAATATTTTTAGGGCGACAGTGGAGGTCCGCTCGTACTACCGGGACAAAATGGCGAAATGGAAATTATCGGTAAATACATAATTTGCAACATGGCCCTTTATCGAAATTCTACTTTCACTTTATCGAAATAAATACCGGACAAGTCTCTTCGTGTTGATTTTATGTTTATAAATCAGATACAGGATGAGTTAATATTTATTTATTTTTTCAGGAATTGTGTCATGGGGAAGAGGATGCGCAAGACCTAATTTACCGGGCGTCTATACTAAAGTGTCCAGTTATCTAGGATTCTTGAAAGATATTATGCAAGAAACTTGTCCTAACATTTTGCGATGATCGATTGATTAATTATAATTTTTTTTTCTAGTCCTAAATATACATCAGTATTATTTTTAATAATGTTACCAAATATAGATTAATTATTTATTATGATGCAAAATTACTTCTGTGAAGTTGTATTTTTTTTAAAAAAATAATGTTGGCCATTTATCTACGTTTTATTATTAATTAAATCTCTGAATTTACGAATTTTTTACTTATTATCGTATATTTATATACTTGACCATTAAACCTTGTATGATTGAAAGTGATAAATTTTACATATTGTGTAATGAGAATCAGGATATTAAATGCCGTACAATGTTTCGCATTAACTCTCACTTTGAACTTCGTGATGCAACGGACCGGAATTCATTAATTTAATTATGCACTATGTGCATATGCATTGATATAACATGGGCTACTTTAAAATTGCTATGGAAATTTAAACAAAACATAATAATTACGACAATTTATAATCAAATTATGTGTTTCCGATTGATGAAAATATGCCATAACTACAATTTATTAAATAAAAACAATGCCCATTTTTATATTAAAAATCTCAAAATCAACAGCCAAAAATCTGTAACTTCTTTTCATTTGAGCTAGACTCATGAAATAATAACTATGAAAATTTTACAATTATGCCATATTATTCTGTATAATTTTATATAATAAATTACCAGCGTTATATATTAACTAAAAAACATTTATGTTTATAAATAATAGACAAAAAATGGTGTTTATAACATTAATAGAAAATTCAAAACTGGGAAGATATACTCGATTGAATTTGATACTACGATAATATTTCAAGTACAGTAATATTAAAAACTAATATTAAAAAAAACAGTGACATAATAAACTTCAATCTTATATTTTACCTTTTTTTCTGAAATCGAATTTTCTTAAAAAGCATTTTTGGTAGTAGAATTCAAGATCTGTCCCATAGAGCGGCGGCTTGAAAACAACCGCGTCGTCCGAAGGGAGTTTATTTATAATGGAAAATAGACATTAGCTTCTGTTGCCACGGACGCGATGTTTTTCTTGCTCGCATCCGATATGATGTGCCGAGTGCGAGCGAAACGTGCGATTGACACGTGCGACGAGAGCTCAGTCTGCGGCTAGACAGCCGAGTACGCTTGTCATTTACGCGGCATATTGATTTGTTAAAAAATATCATATCATGACTATACATAACTATCAGGACATACAATATCATATCATGACTATACATAACACGAAGAATTCATCAATATCTTGACTTGAAATGCTTGGGGTCTCTGATAAACCCCCTTCGGACGACTCGGTTGTTTTCTAGCCGCCGTGATGGATCGGTTAAAACCATTGGAGTAAAATTCCCTTGACTTTAAAGCTAAAATAACCTGCTCTATTGCATCAATCTAAATATTTTGTTTACAATAGTAGTTAATCAAGCTGAATGATGGTCATTTGCGGGATGCCCATAAGGGTGCAGACCCCAGCCCAGGCCGCCGGGAAAATAATGAAATTGGCCTTCTTCTACTACGTGGTTGGTGGACTGAGTCGCTCCACACTGGCATATGGGACTCTCTGCGTGACCTCATTTATAGAGGGAGGTTTAGAGTTACCGAAATTTTACGCGGGAGATTGAAACCGCTGGGCTCCGAATTAGGATCGGGGAATGTGTTGCTTGCGTCCACACCGCTCTCTCTATTCTTCTATCCATCAAGATTTCAGAATTTAATCCTCTTCCCGGATCTGCCCACGGCGGTTTTCTCTATTTAAGCCATAGTGATTCTCGAGGTCTTCATGGATGCGATGCGATTCCACAGACAATGTGAGCAGCGGCTCGTTCTGAATTCTGGCGATCTGTAGGAGATTAGAGGTAGCCACGGAACTGGTATCGGTTATTCTGTTATCTTGCGCATGATATTGTTTAGCTCCATGTCAACCTGGAAGCCAGAGAGACAACGGATGTGCATAGGACCTTGGCGATTCTATCTAGTTTTACCCCTAAATATCATGGAGCTTTGTCGGTTAGGACGTCTTTACCGCACATGTAAGATTCAGTGTAGTTTGTGCATGTTGCCGATGTATTGCCATGGATTAGGTTAGGTTAGGTTAGGTTAGGGTTGGGTGGGTTGGGTGGGTCAGGGAGTGGGTTGGGTTGGGTTGGTTAGGTAGGTTGGGTTGGGTTAGGTTGGGTTAGGTTGTTAGGTTGGGTTAGGTTGGTTAGGCCAGTTGGGTTGGGAGGTTGGGTTAGGTTAGGTTAGGGTGGGAGGAGTTAGGTTAGGTTAGGTTGGGTTAGGTTAGTTAGGTTGTTAGGTTAGGTTAGGTTAGGTTAGGCCAGGTTAGGTTAGGTTAGGTTAGGTTAGGTTGGGTTAGGTTAGGTTAGGTTAGGTTAGGTTAGGTTAGGTTAGATTATGTTGGTTAGGTTAGGTTAGGTTAGGTTAACTGTGGAGACTATTTTGTCCAGGTTTGGTTGAAAGTATTTTTTCATTTTATTTAAGTCTGTATTGTGCACTTCTTCGATCGTTTGGAAGGGGGGGTACCTCAGTGGGTAGTGCTCGCACGAAACTAAAAGACACACACTAGAGGATCGGCTTAAAAAATTACCGATCAATAAATATAATCAAATCCCGCGCAGACGTTCAGAGGTGGTGCAATACATAATGTCCTCTCACTCATCGACGGATATTCAACACAAATGTTGGTCATTACGATTACATATCGATATTAGCGCTGCAGAAATGTGCTTTTGCGACATCGTCAAATTTTAAAATTGCGATGTACACTTTACAAAATGCAGCAGCGATCGAAGCGATTAGCTAGCGACCGAGGAGAGTAGGTAAATGGGTCTATGTCACGGATACGAACGTTCGAGTGCAACCGTTTGCCGGTACCGGCGGTAGGATGACATAACGCGTTACGTTGCCAAAGAAAGCAGTTAGCCTCCGGTCGTCTCCGCGACGAGGACGGCCACAATGCGTACGCACATTCGAATAGAGCCCGAACTGTTACGCCATCCGCGGCCGGGGAGGTGAAGGTCGCGGTCGGCAGCGGGGAGAGAGCCGCCGACAACTTTCATCCGCCGCCAGTGAGAGTGATTCGTCAGAGGCGCGAAAGTGGCGGCGGGGGGAGGGGAGGGAGCAGGGGCGGCGCAGCTCTGGAGGCGCTCGGCGGCCAGTCGGTTGCGGCGTCCACTCGGCCGCGTACCGACGAAAGGGAAAGCTGGCGTCGCCGTCGCCGGTCGTCCGCTACGTCGCCCGCTACGACGCCCGCTACGTCGCAAGGAAGTGCAACCGGAAGGAGCGGAACCGCGGCAGGGATGAGGCCGTCGGCGCCGCTGTGGCTGGGCCTCATCGTCACCCTTGCCGCTCTACTCTCCTGCGTCTGCGGAGCTTATCAGGTAAACGACTTTAGCGAAGCGTCTTCAATTCATGTGTAAAGTGTTCTAGTGATTTGTATCTACAGTACCCTAATTGACAAATGAGAAAAAAATGCCTACGAGTGCCTTACGAGTGATTTATTATCTTGCGATAACACTGCAGTCGTAATTGCATTTTAAGTTCTCCAATAAATTAATGATATTATTCACCTTCACTGTATTCAAATATTTAAAAAAAATCTTTTTCAATAAAGTAACTTTTCCACCCTGTCCTCTTTTAGTCGAATCTATGAGTTACTCTCATTATATATTTTTTTTTACAATTTTATTAATAGAGATAGTCATCGGGAAAATGAATAAGAAGCATCTATAGGATTCGATCATATATCCTATTCAATAAAAGACATTATTTTATTTTTAATTAAATAAAAAAAACTTGATTCAAGTTGTTTGCCAAAAAATATTTTGGGCCTATACGTCTGGCCCACGGAGACCGTTCTTATACCTAAAAAATATCGAGTTCGTATATAAATATTTAAAATTAATTTGTTTCTAATTTTATTTGTCCGTAATATGTTAAAATATGAGCATTATTAACACTTCAAACTATTTTTGAGGACGGATGAATGGCATTACGTTCAATTTCAAAGCGCCCTCAAACTTACAATCCCTCCCTAGCCAATGTCATAAAGAATTTATAGGTTTCGCCAAAAGGTTAACCTATCGGTTTGATCGCTAATCTAGATTCTATCACTAACTTAGCTCAGTTGCGCTTTACTCGCATTATCATAAATCATTGCTGTTACCTTCAATTCATAGTTCCGGTTAAAACAGTGTCGCATTTAGCACATGAGAGGCCCCGGGCGCAATTAAATTTTGAGGCCCCCCCTTAAAAATATTCTCACTACACCTTTTAATGTACGCGAACGTTTTTTTACTCAATTTGAAATGTTTTGGATACATAATTAATTTCACATAAAATATTAAAGAGGCCCTAAGAGGAAATCCGTCACTGGGTTTAAATACAATTATTATAATCAAATAAGTATATAATCTCAATACAATGCGTTCTTAAAAATGAATTTGAATAATAACGCAATCGAAATACAGCATCCTTGCGTTTCTTAGCTACGAAACTCGTCATCGAATTTAATATGCATGCATCGTATGACATGTGGCAGTGAAATTTTATTTATAATCACCGCATGAATGTAAGAAGATTACATACAAATAATATATCATCGTTGCCATTATCTTCTATAATTGGAGAAAATTTAACAGAACGTCACCCACGCGGCAAACAAAGCACAAATCATGGACCCGTGTCAAACAATGTAAGATAACTCAAGTAATCAATAATCAACGTGCATCTGCACAATATATTATCGAGCCAATATTTGTTTACTGCATTAGCATATGGAGAAATATGTAAACGAGGCTTTCTCGATACTTCATTTATTTGCAATTTATATTTATTGATTTCTCTGTCCTCTTAATTGACGACAGTGTATAAATTTTATTTACGCGATAATTCTGATGTGCGATGATCTCTCTAAAACAGTGATTTCACTGCGTTTCTTTACATAATGACGATTTATTAATACACCATAATATACGTGTTTATATAATGTGATATGCAATATGCTTTCAATGGCGATCGAATTAAAATCGCGGGGGGAACATCTGCCTCGCGATAAGATAATAATAATGCAATAATTGGACGAAAGTAGAAAGAGATTGTCCGATCATTTCTCTCCAATTACCGACGTCTTTTTGCTAATTCAAAACGCCTACGAATGTCGTGTCTTTATTATTATCGTTTTGTTTTGATTGGACGAGTATATCGTAAACTTTGTGAAAGTCCAGCCGAAATTTTTGTCCAAAAAATGAATAAACCCAAATGACTTTCGAATGCGAACATTATCGTGGGACGAGAATCGCTTTCGATTTTTATTGAAGTTACGAATAGATGACCAACGTTGGTCGGCGCTGCGGTCGCATCGAGAGAAAGCAATGGCGACGCTCATTTAGTAACATTTGTTTTTAATCCTCGCCACACGACCAAACACAATCGCTGAAAAACGGCGCGCTGAATTTTTTTATGTGCATAAACAATTCGCGACTCTATTTATGCAAACGAAAAATCGACACACATGCACAATGAAACGTTCCGTATATATATTAATTCGATGATTTTTAAAATACGACGAAGCGGAAGTGATCGCCTCTGCTCAATTAGGACGCGTGCCCGTTGATTGGACGGTTACAAAACTGCATTATATGTATGGCACGTGTACGATGAAAGTTTCGCCGAGTCGCCATGACACGGCGCCTCGTTGGCTAACATCTCGTAACCGTGAAATAATGTATTCAACGATGCTCCGGATATCGGACGTCCTTTGTATGCAAACAATAGCCGAACGGCGTCGATCTATCTGACATTGAAACGGACAAACTTGCAACTCTGCACGCGGCCGACTTTCGCTCTCGAGCGGCCGTCGAATGTCAATCGCTCAAAATAATATAATTTCATATTTTCGTCTCTCGCATCTCTCGTTTCTGCACAGTTGACCAATGTCATTATCAAGATCGCGCTGTTATGCGTGCGGAGGTTAAAAAACTCGCCGATTATTGTGGAGTAGTGGTCACTTTCTCCAGCGAGAGTGGTCGTGCCCCTCCTCTCCCCGCGCCCCTGGTTATGGTCCAATGCTGTGCCGCTGAACCTGCCTCACCGCATTGCCGTCGGCTCGTCTAATATGTAATTGACTGATTGGCATGCTTATTAGCAAACTTTATGTTCACAATCGGCCCTCGACATTCGCACATAATTGGTTCCTGAAAATGTGTGCGATGGTTGAATGTCTGAAAGTAGAGAAATATAAAAAGGCTTTTTTATATGATTTCCAAATGACTTGTAGCAATTTTCCTTGCTCTAGGATTTTCTGCTTGATAAACGAACATTCTAATAATTTAGTTGTATTTATTATGTTTTTCGTGTGGGGGTCCTAACGGTCATATTTCGAACCATATACACTGATTGTTTCGTAGACTATGATCCATGGATTCAGGGGCATAATTACCTTAAGGCAGTGGTCGGCAAACTTATTAGCCAAAGAGCCAGATATGTACATTACAACGATTAAAAAATTGAGAGCCAAATCTGTTTATTAATTTAGTAAATTACAGATACACTGAATAAAACTTGATTTCGTACTTAACACTCAAGGACCCGGTCCCGCGTTAGTGCGGAAATTTTCGTAAACGGTAAACACCCGCTCCCGCACTAACGCGGAATTCCTGAAACAAATGTTATCTAGAAATGCACTTCCTAAGGCTTTTAAAAGTTTTACAGCTGGACACAGTTTAATTCATTGCTCTGCATGCCCTTTGTAAAATAGATGACATTTATATTTATTTATGGTTGAAAACTGTCCTTGAAATAATAGATTATTTGGATCGAAAACTTTCCAGTACTTACACATTGACTGAAACGAATTTAGGTTTTTGTTTATCCATTCAACAAAATAACTTTTTTTGAATATTTATGTAGCACAACCCTACATACAACATAAAGATGTCTATTTGTTTTTTATCGTCTAAAATACAATAAATCATCATTTTCACAGCTCGAAAATTTTATTTCTTATCTAAATATTCTAATAATCTAACATAAGTATGCTATACGTATTTTACTTCTCTTTTGGCCAAATTATCACCAAAAGGAAAAAAGTTATAAAGCATTTTTTACAGAACCATTGCAAAATCATAAGATCGATAAAAAGATGCGGGTTTAGGAAGTGTAAGTTTCGCCTGAAAACAGTGAGTGCTCGAGTGTTAATAAATATTTTATTCTTTGATAAAAAAATATTATGGAATTAGGAATCCATCAATTTAAATCATGATAATGACTGACAAATACTTAATGTGGACAATGTCCTTGCATCTCTTAGGAAAGTTTAAGTAAGTCAGGTTTGAATGTTGTTATTCTTAATTTTAGACACGATTCCAGGTTATCATTAACAAAACGATGTCTTAGTTTACTCTTGATAAAGTTCATGCATGAAAACGATTGCTCGCATGAATATGTAGAACCGAAAAGGGAAAGAACAGCATACGCAGGTTTGTTCAACTAAACATAAGAGTCAGGAATGTTATTCCAGGCGTAGGAGATGATCATGTCTTCCTTCTCCAGGTCTTTCGAAGCAAACCATTTGTGTTTTGAACTAAGCTCACATTTTTTCTTCTCCAATATTTCTAAATCAACACAAAGACGTTCAAATTTAGAACTCCATATTTCCTTGTTTTTTTAAATCCAGCAATTGTATTTCAAAGTCAATGCCAAAAGGAGAAAATTTAAAATCTCTTTTCGTAGCATTAAGAGGGTGTTAGCGAATGCTAAGGTCTCTGTGCTGTTTTTAAATTCCTGAAACCTGCTGAGAAATGCTTCCCTCATACAATAGATGAATTATTTTCTTGGCGATGCTTCAGCAGACTCGGAAAGTGAAACAATGTTTCCCTTTCAAAATCTTGAACAAAAAGGGATAATTTGTTTTCGAATGAAATGACTTCTTCTAACATCGAAAAAATTGTGTTTCTTTTCCCTTGTAATTAAGCCAATTTATATGAGACATAACGTCTACCATGAAATAAAAATTTTGGATCCACTGATCGTCTGTTGGTTCTGTATAGTGAACACCCTTCTCAAGAAGGAATGCTTTGATTTCTGGTAATAGGGATTCGAAACGTTTTAAAACGTTCCCTATTGATAACCAACGTACCTCACGATAACTCACTCTCCATTTCAACTAAAAATTCTTGAATTGGCGATGATTAAGAGCTTTAGCTAAAATGGAAGTCACCAATTCCATAACTTTACAAATTTCTTCTGGAAATGTCTGCACACAAAGCGCTTCTTGATGAATGATGCAATGGTAAGAAAGTGTCGTGTGATTATCTTATTCTTGCAAAATAGCAACAAACCCCTTTCTCAAGCCATTCATACTCTTGGCCCCGTCTACTTGCCCGTGGATATTTATGCCAGAGCCGCACTTTGCCTACCTCTGCCTTAAGGCAAAACGATGCACAACACCGGGACCCTTGGTATACAACCCTGCAGGGCTTCCAAGACCATCGAAGGCCCATTTTTTCTTTGAATAATAAATATTTGTAAAATCGAGATCGCTAATATAGATCTTCGATAAACTGATAAAAAAAGATGAAGGCAATAATCAATAAAAATTTAAAACGTATATTTTTATTTTCTTTTTGTATTTTTATATAAATTATGTGAAATTAAGTATTGAAAATATGTTGAGAGCGAAGGGCCTCAAATTAGAATTGCGCTTGGGGCCTCTTAAGTGCTGAATCCGCCACTGCCAAGGTTAACTAATTCCTTCTTCGAATATGGATGTACGGTTAGGCATTTTTCTAAAATAAACCTATCTCGTATACAATAAATATTTGGCTAGGAGAATATTCTCCATCTACAATAATTTTGGACAATGAGGAAATAAATTCTTTTGCAGCATCTTTATCCACATCAGCCGATTCTTCAGTCAATTTAATATTATGTAACCTATTTTATTTTTTGGAACCAGCTATTACTTGCTTGAAATGCTACTTCTAATCTAGGAGACTTGAACTTGAATAATTAAAAAGACTCAGAGGGACATCATTGCGATGTTGATCAACTTTAAAAAAAGTAACTATATTATTTTTTTATGCTTATAGGACAACAGCATTGATAGTGACGTAGGCAGAAATAGATCAGGGAGATTCCTCCTCGATGCGATATTCGGAATCGAGGTGCCGACCATTGACGACGACGACGAAGACAGCGGAACCCGTCTGAAGAATTGCACTTGTGGTATTTTACAAAACGTTTACGTAAAAAAAATGTTTATATGTATTTTTATTCAGTGCTTGATGCTATACATTTAGTATACGCGTAATTCTCTATTTACACGGGTTTCAAATAACACTAAATAAAATAAAACAATTATTTTTAAGCTAAAATAAAAAATACATTTTTTTAAAAAATTAATATCTCTAAACTTACACGATTTTCGCTTTAACACAGTAAACATTTTATAGCTTTTTAAAGAGAAAAATATATACCTATTTGGATTATTAATTCAAGTCGACATTTGATAAACGATACTGGAGAAGATTATGATCTAACGATCTAAAAATCATTAGATAATGTGTAGCTATAAGCAAATAAGTTTACATAACTCGTAAAAGTTGTAAACAGGATTTATTACTAAGAATTATTTAAGTTTCAATAATCATTTGGATAAATAAATTTATTTTAAAAAACTATATACAGATTACATCTATGGATGCATTGTTTATGTACACGTTAACTATATTTTTATTTAAACGGTCTCTGTAACGTATTTCCCATGCAAAAAGAGAATCGAACGTATTTACACAACCTCTTAGTGATATAAGCATTTTTTTTTCCAAATATTGCATTAAACCCGCATGGTATCAAAAGAAGATAATAATATTACATCAACGAAAACAAAATACTTTCTAAAGCAATGGAAAATCATACAATTGTCCTATATGTATAAATTATATTTTATGTATGTGAAATAAAACATTTAAGCAATTTGGAAGGAAACATAATATTTATAAAGAATTTTGTCCTTGACCTATGCCTAATATTTTTAGATTGCGGGATTCCGAATGAAGTCAAAGGGATACCTGATGGGGTTGGGGAGGGACAGGTGGGAGGTTGTGGTGCAGGTTGGTCATCTAACAAAACTAATATGATAAGATAACTTTTCAGCAGAGGTATTCAATTAAACACAAATCCGAAATCGACCAAAATTATAATTCAAAATGTAATAATCGCTTATCTAATTGCATATCCCTGCTCTGTACAATTTTTTTTTAACACACTAACAAATGAGTCACACTGTACACGTATTATTATACATGTACATAATATTTTGCTGTGAAAAATCAAGTAGTTCTCATTATACATACAATTATGTTACACGCTAATATTTGCAAAATAAGCATGCTAAATGTATTTTAAATCTTTTATGCATTTATTTTAGTCTTTAGTATGCGAATATATACGATTAGTGTTCTACTACACAATTGTCTCTCGACTTATTGAATAAAAAGATTCAGGATTAAAAAAAAGCGTAAATTAATACATAAATTATGTCAGATATGTAATAGGAAAAAATTGGCGATCAAAACTTGATCCTAAAAAAGCAGACTGATATGTCCTTCGACAGAGATACTCGAATAGCACTCTAAAAAGCGACTATTAAAGAATTTGATTTCTAATTAAAAGACTTTTGCAGCCCTTTCGATCAAAAAAAACTCTCACAAAACTTTAATGAAATGATAAATATATTTTTATCTTTTAAATACTGTACGTTTTAAGTACATTTTTGATATTTCAACCCGTCACGGTGGCTTGAAACCAACCGCGTTGTCCGAAGGGTTCTATTTATAAAGGAAAATAGATTCCAAGCATTTCAAGTCAAGATATCGATGAAATCTTTATCAATATCTTGACTTTTTTTTAGAATTAGAATTATTCATGATTTGCTACAAAATTTGGACGATATTTTAGATTTTTCTAATAATCTATTAATATTATTATTTATTATTTAAGTAGCCTATTAACCGCGAGGCGGGTCTATCTATATGACGCGTAAATGAGAACGCTCTCGGCGATGTCTCGCCGCAGACTGAGCTCTCGCAGCACGTGTCATGCGCCTGTTTCATTCGCACTCGGCACATTGTACCTTTAGGAGCGAATATTGTTGTTTTTATTTATTTAGAAATTGTGGACAATAAAGGACAATGATTATTCAAAATATTTATTCTTAAGACTTTTTTAGACGATACAAAAAGTTTGTGATATGTAGTTTTATAAACTTGGGGTCCCAAATATTAACACGGCTATATTAATCTTGTAAAACTGCATAAATCGAGGGATGATTGTAATAGATTGGTTTAGATTAATTCTTATGCAGTTATTAACTAGTAATAGATGTAATTTGTCATGTAACTCAGATGATATATAGAACACATTGTTTCATAGAATGCGGCGTGTCCAATCAGGAGAACCGCATAGTCGGTGGACAACCAGCTGGAGAGCACCGGTATCCATGGGTCGCACGCCTCGTCTACGACGGACAGTTCCATTGCGGTGCTTCTCTCATCACGGCCAACTACGTGTTGACGGCAGCCCATTGTGTTAGAAGGTATATACACCGCATTAACTGTACATTTATATCCGATGAACAAAAGCTAATCAGTTGGCGTCGATAGGCTGAAGCGTTCGCGGATCCGTGTAATCCTCGGCGACCACGACCAATTCATTGCGTCGGAGAGCCAGGCCATCATGAGAGCCGTCTCGGCCATAATCAGACATCGCAATTTCGATTCGGAGTCGTACAACCATGACATAGCGCTGTTGAGGCTGAGGAAGCCCGTCGAATTCACCAAGATCATAAAGCCGGTGTGCTTGCCGAAGTTAGGTAACGTATTGCGGTAACAGTATATGCCGTTGTGCAGCAGGACGATGACGATTGGAATGTAATTTTAAAAAATAGGTTCGGAGCCGGCTGGTCGCGAAGGAGTCGTCGTCGGATGGGGCAGGACCGCTGAAGGCGGTGCTCTGCCGGCCATAGTGCAAGAAGTCAAGGTTCCTATACTGACATTAGCGCAATGTCGCGCCATGAAGTATCGAGCCTCCAGGATCACCTCAAATATGGTAAGTTTTGCAGATTTTTTAAATTAATTCAAGAAGGAGAAGAATAGCTCTCTAGTCGCGTATCGGAGTGAGATATGGCAGATTTTCCGTGGATCTTGCAGGGCTGCAGAGGGGTACAGAGGTGCCCGTAGCATCCAACATAAAAAGAAAAACACATTTGTACTTAATCATAAATAAAGTATAATAAGAATGTATGAATAATGTATGTCGAATACAGTAATACCCCCGATAACGCGAAATTTGGGACCGCGTTATTGGAACAACGCGTTATCGGGATATTGAAGCGCATACATAATTTAAGGTTACGGGTATTTCGCAAAAAATACAAATCTGCCTTAACTACGAACAATGTAAAAAAAAAATATGAATCTTATATTAATGAAATATTCGGTTGCCATGCATGTGATCGCTGACATACACATAGACATCCGTGGCTCATTGTCTACATCAGGCGTGAATGGTGAGAAATGTGCCGACACTCGCACATGGGACATGGGTGTATTGCGAGCGAGATCAACACACAGACGCACTCAGCCAAACGGCATAAAGTTTATGGTCGAGCTATGCATGAATAGAATGCGCTCGCATTATTAGAGGGACTGCCGCGATTTATTTCGAAATTCACGTTATCGGAACACGCGTTATTGGGGGTATTACTATACTCTCAGACTAGAGTGCAAAAATATTTAAAAATACTTTTATAAGATTTTTAAACGGAGTGGTTGGATATCGCAAATGTGACAAAAGCATATCTGTGCAGGTTTGATTGTATCAAGAATTAATAAAATAAGAGGAAAATTCAATATTTCTTCGACATCTTGTTACAGGGGATGAAAAGTGGACTCTATAATTTGCATAATTTGCAAAGACTAATTGATTGAACACATAGTTTTGCATCCCTGATTTAAATCAATATGTATATTTTTCAATGTTTTGTAAGCATATTTATTTTCACATCACTTTATTTAAAAAGACAGAAAGAAAAACCAAATTCATTTGTTTATCCCGACGCCACATTTTTTTTAGAAAAAAATCAGGGGATTATGGTGCCCCCGAAATGCCGGTGGCCCCGATGGCTTGCGTACTTTTCCCTAGATAACATATTTTATTTGTCGTATGAATACAGAATACATGGTTTATATAAACAATCGTAAAGAAAGAAGAAAGTAATAAAAACCATATTGATTTTGTGGAAAAATTTTAATTTAGTTTAGGAAATTCTGCTAAATTATTTATTATTTTTGTTATGAAAAAAAATCGTTTTGAGAACTAAGGGTAAATCCGTCACTGCTCGAACCAATGCCCCAAAAACAGTGGATTTCTAAAGACCAGGTACCACTGGTAACGTCCAAACTTCACCTAACGATCAAAAAGGTCCCTTTGACTCTATAGTGGGATTGTAAAGGAATTATTTATTTTAACATTTTTAAATATGGCCAAATAATAACGAGACGATTAAAAAAAAACAATTCGCGAGAAAAGACCCGGAATATTCAATAGAGAAAACATTTTTTTACATGATAATGCAAGACCTCATACAGCTAAAATTACTCAGGGTAAATTAATGGAATACAAATGGAGTATAATTACTTATTTATCATATTCTCCTGATTTTGATCAATCGGATTATTATTTATTTAGATAAACGCAGCATTTTTTATTCGACAGAAAATTAAGAATATCGAAGAAGTGAAAACGGATCTCGATTTTTTATTTTTCATCCAAATAAAAAAAAATATGCAAATGACATTATAGAAATTATTAGAAGATGGAAAAATATTGTAGCTATCGAGGGCGAATATATAATTAAAAATTGATTTTGATGTATTTTAAGTTGCTCTTTTATTTAAAAATATGACATTTACATTAGTTACCCCTTACATTCGAATATTAAATTAACGGATATAAGGGGTAACTAATGTAAATGTCATATTTTTAAATAAACATTAAGAAAAAAAAGGAGAAACGATCATTTTCTCATTAACGAGCCAGTCTTAAATTGGCAAAATGATTGATTAGTCTAGTCGTAATAAAATTGTTTGAATAAATTGGCGCATATATTTTTTTGTAATTTAAAATGAATGTATTAATTTTTTATATAGTTATGTGCTGGAAAAGGAAAATCAGATTCCTGTCAAGGAGATAGCGGTGGTCCGTTGCTGTTACAAAGCGGAGATCGCTATGAAATCATAGGTAAACTAAACGTTTATAATTAAATTTAACTTACGTTTATTAACATTAATTCGTGTATTTTGTAGGCATCGTTTCCTGGGGCGTAGGATGTGGAAGACCGGGATATCCTGGAGTTTATACGCGTGTAGCCCGATACCTTTCATGGCTTCAGGGCAATCTTCGCGACACCTGTCTCTGTGCGAGCTGATTCTGTACAAAAAGTCAAAATATATTAATTTAACGTGTACATAAATTACATTTGAAATAATTTATGTGTTGTTTCATAAGTGGATGTTTACAAAATTTCACAGAAGTATCTCGCAATGATAAGGAAAAATCCGGGTTCCAAGAAAATGTATCACACTTGGAAACGAATCATGATGACATTTCAGTCGTTTGGGATTTTGCATTGCATAATTTTTGAAATATTTATATTAGTTATATATTTATAAACTATTTATTATGTTACAATGTGATTTTTAATTTAATAAAAAACATTTTTTGTTTTAGAAATTTCGTTTTATTTAACGCCTAATTTAATTTATACAAATTTATGTCAATTCCATGGTCTTGGCGGGATATGTTTAGCTATAGCTGCCTTTCTTGTATACCGTAGAAATAATAATTTTAACGGATTTCACGAGCTGAATGCCAAGTAACTGGCTCAGCTAATGGAGATGAACTTTAAATACTCATAAATATTCTCTTATGGCGTTAAAAACACGGAAGAATCACCAAAGTGGTATTCAATCTTCGAGAAAATAATATATAAATACATAAAGAGAGAATTAAGCAGGTGAAAAAATAAAAAAAATGGCAATAATGTATTTTTAAATGGTACCGGAATAATTTCTTACCCATATTCGGTAGTCATGAACCAGTGACCATGAACTGATCGTGAATTGGCAACTGAATCATCAGTCATAACAATTGTTGTAAATCGGTAACAGTGAACCAGTTATAATACATCGATTGCCATAAATCGGTGATAATGAACCAAACCCTCATTTTGAATCTTAAATTACATCATTCGTGTAGATATTTATATAAAGTATAATACGTATGGTCCATCATCATCATTAAATGATAAAAAGTATGGTAAATCAGCATGTAGCATTAAAAACAACTTACTTGTTAAAAAGTTAATAATTACATTAAAGAAATTGGAATCCAAGATGCGTCTAATGATATAGTAACGTTTACTGAAATACTCAATTAACATTAAAGATTAATATGTGGAGGAGTTGAATAATAAATACCCGATGAAAATCAAAGAACGATAAGTTACATGGGGGTTATGTTAAAAATATGTTAATAATATAACTTAATTATTTATTTACTAATGAAGACTTAAAAAAATTGACAGAAATGAAATGGCAGAAGCTTTTAGCCACATTAATATTTATTACTGAAACTTTTAGATAAATTATATCTAGCGGGAGCTTTTACTTATGGATGCCATCAATAAACGGTATTTGGGAAGTATGAAGTTGTCATGGTTCCGCAACTGGACTGGGTTGGGAGCTACAGAATTCCTCCAGCTTGCTAAAAATAGACAGAGATAGATAGGTCGCTATATCCGAAAACGTACATAAGCACATAAAAAAAATATTGTACTAGCGATCAGAAAACCGTAGAGGTTTTTGCTTTTTTTATAGAAATATATAATATAAAGAAACAAAGAAACAGCAAGCTTGATCAAAATTGGACGGGTTCGTAAGAAGAGCGAGCGTAATAAAATGGTATATTTGCAGCTGTAAACCGAAGATCAGAATGATCTTTTTCGATCAAACCAACAAGGGTGAAATAACAAAGATCACTAGGAGGATAGAAATTAAAGATAGGGGCAGTGATTTATTCCAGCGTTCGAGCATTGTCTAAAGCAGTGTTGTCCAACAGAAATCCATTGATGGGCCAAATAAAAAATACCAGTACATATGTGATGGGCCGCATAAAAAATAAAACGTATTAAAAACAATTTATAATTTTGGGTTTAGTACCTATTTAAGCATTTCTTTATACAGTTTTTGCAAGTATATTTCACCCTTTAGCAAATGAAATTAATCCTTTTACAAATGAAATTAATCTATTTGCTAATCAAATTAACCCTTTTGCAAATGAAATTAAGCCTTTTGCAAATGAAATTAATCCTTTTTAATAAACGTATTAAAAATAAAGAAACCGAATCAAACAATATGTGCTTTTTATGAATTTTAGTTTAAACTTATATTTCTGTTTGTACA